>VZUI01028394.1:0-76227 GCA_013401135.1 Cettia cetti
AGAAAAAGAAAAAGAAAAAGAAAAAGAAAAAGAAAAAGAAAAAGAAAAAGAAAAAGAAAAAGAAAAAGAAAAAGAAAGAAAGAGAACATTAGGTAAAGTTTTTGCCGCTTTGTGAGACCCTCAGTTGATTACAGAAACCTCAGGTCCCCTTTCAACTCATGCCCTTGAGAACTTTGATGTAATGTGAAAGTACACACCTAAAGTGTGCGAATGGGAAATCAACATCTTTTTGTAGATAAAACAAATAAAACTAAAGGCCATGTTTAAACAATTACAATTAATTGCTGGCAAAAAAACCCATAAAACATTACTGAAGCATTGTCATTTTCCTCTTATTGCACACAGTGTGAATTACTTTATAAAAAAATCCAGTGAAACAGACCAATATAAAGTTTTTTATTGCAAAGCTGTTTTATTTTAAGAGTCAGAATGTGAAGATTTCCCACTAAAGGTTCAGCTAACAGGCATCACCTGACAGACACTGACAACCATTGCATCAACTATGCTCAATTTTTCATTTTAAGATGTAGAAAGACAAATTTTCGATTACAGATGATTTCTGTAAAGCAAGCTGTAACAATATTAGCACTTTATAGTCTGACCCACATTCACAAAGACAAATAAAAGCTCATTCACTGAAAGAAAAAATTGTGGCAAAGTTAAGAAAAAATATTTATAATTATACAGTGGTGAACTTGGGCACCTCAATGACAGAAACACACTATATTTTATAAAATATGAACAGAAGAAATAAGGGTACTTGAAGGACAAGGATTCTGCTTCATGACTTCATTTCTCCTTGTTTGTAACTTCATTAGCATCTAATTAAAAAGTTGTAATAGATTTAACTCTCTTGAATGAGAAAATCAGATCACAAGTCAAGCAGGACACTCAATAAAATTAAAACAATAGTGAACAGACTGAACATCTGTGTTAAGAGAGTAAATAACTGATTTCCAATGCTTTGTTTGATTTTCAGTGCAATTAGTGGAGTGAATAAAGCACAGTAACAAAGAGAATAATTAGGAGTAAAATTGTCTTCTTTCCCTGTTACCAGAATTTTAAGGTTTGACAGAGTGTGCATTTTTTCTTGGACTTCTGGAATAAGAGAAGCGCAGAGCAGGAATATCAGTCTGGAGCAGTCTGGAGATTCAGACCCACTGCTCACATAGTCTCACTGACTTAATCAATGCGGTGTTTATAAATACTTCTGGTTATAAATAGTTTGCTATATTTTAAATTTTTTGTATGCATACAGTGAGCTAGAAAGACAATTTGAACATAACATAGCCTTTAAAATAAGAGAATAACCTCTTTCTTTATTATATGTATATATATATATATATAGGTGTCTCTGTAAGTGTCTCTACATTCAACCTGGTTGCCATATCTTTGGAGAGATACAGTGCCATTTGCAAACCGCTGCAGTCCAGGGTCTGGCAGACAAAATCTCATGCCCTGAGAGTGATTGCTGCAACCTGGTGTGTCTCCTTTACTATCATGTCACCATACCCAATCTACAGCAAACTGGTACCTTTCACCAAGTACAACAACACCACGGCAAATATGTGTCGTCTCCTTTGGCCAAGCGACGCCATTCAACAGTCTTGGTAAGACATAACTGGCTGTTAGCAAATGTGTAATTATCAGCTGGAATATGGGATTTCATGGTAGCAATAACCCTAAGGAAAATCAAGTATTAACCTTCAGCAAATGTTTACACTCTATCATGCTTATTCAAGATGCAAAACATCATTTTTGAGCTGCTAACATTTTCACATTTGCAATACTTTTCCCTTGTCATAAGAAAGACTGCCCAACATGGCAACGGTTCTCACACCATGGTCTGCTAAGCCCCAACTGTCACTGTAAAGAAAGCATCTGTCACTTGTGGTAGGAATACTGCTTTCACTCATTTACACATAAACTTCAACATTCTCAGAGAAATCCTTGATTAATGTTTGAGAAATGCAGACACTTACAAACACCCCTCTGTGTGCTGCCTTGCCTGGTAATTTGTTTGAAGGTTCTCTGTAGCAGAGAAGTAGAATATGAGGCTGCCAATGTCTATTTGAGAATCCTTTTGGTGGCTTATGGAGGACAGGGGCAGAGAGAAGTAGGGAGAGACATACTCCCAGTCCTACACATCCAGGCAGAGTAAACAGCAGCACTATCAAACAGCAGTAGTACTTACACAAGATGTCCTTGCACCTTGACTAAACACTGACTGGCACCAAGAAAGTGTAACTTTTTTTTTGATACTGAAGGTCAGCTGGAACTGGGAAAAAGATTAAAGTCTGCACCATTTTGGTATGGTATGTCCACAAAGAGAGTAACTTTGTGTTAATGCTTTCAGTAGTAGTCTCAGGTATTTGGTGCCATGAAGAGGAAGGGTACAGGACAAAATTTTCTTCTTTGTAGTCTCCCAACAGATTCCCAGGTGTGTTACTGAATTTACACCAAGTTGACAGGGATCAGGAGAGACACAGGCTCATGGATGTATTTAAACATAATTTTTTCTCCAAATGGTCACATCAGAGAAGCTGACTAGGAGACTAGCAGATGTGAAGCTAAATAAAAGCTGCTTCCTTTACCAAGGAGACTGCCAGTCCTGGGATCCCTCCTCAGGAGTTCTGCATGGCTCCAGGGATGAAAACCCAGGTTGTTGCTGCTCTGCCTTTGCCCACATGTGCCATGGCCCTCAGGAAGTCAGATCTCTCTGAAGCAGAATAAAGGAATTACTTACCTTGGAAAAGACCTCTAAGACCATTGAGTCCAACCATTAAATATTTTTAATGTACCAAGGACTTCTTTGAGAATCAGCAGGTGATCATCTAGCTTCTGCAAGGCAGTTTTTACATTGTCTAAAGCTACACGGCCTCCAATGCGCATCTGGTTGCAGCAGGAAGCCCCACTCATGGGCAGAGAGAGTTTCTGCCCCTCTTAAGCACTGTGGGAGTGCCCATCTCCTCTGGGCTGCATAGGTGGGATGAAAAATGGTTTTCAGCCATTATAGTCTTGTTCCTGCTCTACCGTGCTGGGGGAAGCAGGAGAAGAAGTAGGAAGCTTCAAATTTCTGAGGTGTCAAAATGATACTTTGAATTGGCATGAAAAAAATTTAAAAAATCTTGAAATCCCGTCTTCCCCAATTCTCAGTTGTTTTTCTGGTTTTGTGCCATTCCCTATTCTCAGTGTGTCTTTTGATTCCTTAGGTACACTTTCCTGCTACTCACACTCTTTCTTATTCCTGGGATTATAATGATGGTTGCGTACGGTCTAATTTCTTTGGAACTCTACAGAGGAATAAAATTTGATGCCAGCCAGAGAAAATCTTCACGAGGTAACAATATTTTTTGGTTTTGGGTGGGCTTTTCTAAGTTACAATTGAAGATAAGAGCAGTCATTTTGAGGCTAGTAAAAGGAAAGCTTTTCAACTTGCATTATGGTCAGTGATGTCATGAACTTGCCAGCCGCATTTCTTGATTACAGTTACTCTGCTGTTAGCAAATAAACCTCACCTATGGCTTGTTTGCAAAGATTCGGGACAGAATACATTAAATTTCTAATTTGTTTATTATAGAAATACCAAGGGTTTTTTCTGGCCTTGGATGAGGACCAGTTTTGTCAATAAATGTCACAATTAAAATAGTCAAAATAGAAGTATATAACCTTGAAAACTATCTTCTGTCTATATTGAACTAAGCAACATTCTTACAGCTTTTGCATCAGTTTGCATAGAGGTAAGATGTGAGAATATCGGGAGACAGTATGTTCAGAGTAGCTGATAACATGACTGGCTCAGAAGCAGGCCAGTGCTTTCTTCACAACAGTTGCTCAGCTATGAATTATGTTGTTTATTTAGATTTAGACTGCATTCTTCATTTCGTATTTGGCTCACTGTTCAGAGATATTTTGCCAACTATTTAAACAGCACTTTATATGTACAGAAAGAAGAATAAGTACCTGCAGCGCCAAATACGAGGATGGAGATGGATGTTACCTCAACAAAACCAAAAGAATAAGGAAAATGCCATTGCAACAGCTCTCCACTATGAGCCACAACAAAATAGAGAGAGTGAGAAGCAGCAGCTCTTCTGCCAACTTAATGGCCAAGAAACTTGTCATCCGTATGCTGATGGTGATCGTGGTTTTGTTCTTCATTTGCTGGACTCCCATCTTCAGTGTCAACGCCTGGCGAGCCTTCGACACGGCTTCCGCGGACCGGCGTCTCTCGGGGGCTCCCATCTCCTTCATCCACTTGCTGTCCTACACTTCAGCCTGCGTGAACCCCATCATCTACTGCTTCATGAACAGGCGCTTCCGCATGGCCTTCCTAGCCACCTTCACCTGCTGTGCCAAGCAAAAGCCCCCCGCAATACGGGGAGATGCTGGGGAGGAGGAGGAGGGGAAAACGACGAGGGCTTCCCTCTCCAAATGTTCTTACACACACATGTCTGCGCCTGCACCCCCCTGAGCTGCACTGGGAGGCCATGGGTGGTGAATTGTGTGGTCTTGGAAAGTGACTGTGGCATCAGCTGAACGCAATTTAGTTCGGAGTTAATGAAACACTTCAGTTGACAGTAAACACAGCGAGAATTTAATGGGAAATTGATGCTATCACTCTCTGAGTGTTACATCACTTTCCCTTCAAAAGTACAAAGGAGGGAGAGAGCTCTGAAGATAAAGGACTTTATGAAAAGCCTTAGAAGTTGCTCTGTTTGCATAAATTCCACTGCAAAAATTGGTGTCCTCCACATCAACAGCTTCGCTTAGTTTTCAGATGCAGTTCTGAGTATCTCTTAAAATTTCCAAGATGCAAACAGATTCTTCTCAAACATGAATATATGTAATGCAGTCTTCACTTCACTGGCTATGCCTCATAAGCAAAAATCTTTCTCTTATATTTGTAGTGTCTTTTCACATTATTTTAGCTGAGCTAATACATGTTGAGAGAATTTTGGTGTCACTGTCATGGGAATTCTGGGGTGGTGAGAATGGGTTTGTCTATATGAAAGTAATGCTTTTAAGTAAAATAATTTCTTTTTTTAAAATAAAATTAAAGTAAGAATTGTTGGCTTTGTGGGTGGAATGCTTTCTTTGCTCAGGCAATAGCATAAATTAACATAATTTAATGTATTTTTCACCTAAATAAACCCCACAGAACAAGGACAAAGAAATGGCTTTCTTCTTTGCAACGGAAAGCACCCACATATGCAAGTGGTGGGGTCTAAGATGAGCCACAAAGGCTTGTGTGGAAATTTCCACACTGAGAAGCATAGGGATAAATGCTTTGGGTAAAGCAAAGAGGTATTTTACAGAAGATTCGGGACTGAAGACAGAGGTTGGTGCCCATGGCAGTCACATTTCACAAATATGTTCACAGCCACTTCAGGCATGGCACTGCCAACATGGAAATAAAAGCACTGGGTGCAGAATGGCAGGAAAGGCAGATACAACAAGCAAAGGCTGAAAGGCCTTGTCAGAAAAGAGTTTTTCTAAACTTTGGAGCAGCTATTTTCTCCAATTACACATACTTGTAAACAGATTCAACACAGAGTAAAACAGCTTTAAATGACTATTTGGTGCTTTGTTTGGTAAGGAATCCAGCCTCCTTCCTGTGCAGCACACAGGTGAGTGTGGGTGTTCAGGTCTTGTCCTTTGCTCTGTGGAACTCAGCTGGAGAAGTTACATCACTTATTTTGGTTTGCGAAAATATCCTGTTGGAGATGTTTTTATCTTCTAGCTGAATCAATATCATTATAAACCCTTGTTATTAGACAGAGATTAAATTTGAGCACAGCATGGAATGTAGATGTGGATATTAAATATAAGCTTTCTCAAGGTTTTTAATCGGGAAAATCTGATCTTTTTACAGAATGATTTTAAATTAGAAATATACTGAGTTCCAGCACCCAGACCCATGTTCTGCGCTCAGTTATTGCCTGAAATGGTTTACCCTAACAACTTAGCACACAACTTGTGCTATTATTTTTTTTTCATCTAGCTTGTCCACAGACAGGAAATTAAAAAAAATAAATTCTAAACACTATTTATGCACAATCCATAGAAACAATGTTCTGTCTGCCTAGTTAATAAAGTAGCACTGCTCCTGGAACGGTGCTGAGACTACTGACATTGATCTGACCTTTTGCAAATAACCAACAAATTAAATTATGGGATTTAATTCATTGCAATAAAATGAAAATTTTACTTCACTTACGGATACATGTTGAGACCCTCCACAAACCTGTCCTGTGTATAGAAACTGAAGGAACAAAATTAGCTGCTTTGGAATCTATGTGGAACAGTGACAGCAGAAAATATATTTGTAAGTATTTTGTGCCACTTGAAAGCCTGGATCGATTTTAGATAATAGTTTAAAAATTGCTGTTTAAGTAAGAAAACCCTCCACGTTTTAATAATATACTGGATGCGACTATTGCTAGCTGGGTGCTGTACTGCAGGGCAGCCCAAGCCACAGCTCTGTGTGCTCTTTCAAAAGCAAATTCCTTCTTGTAAATGTGGCTTCTCCAGTACCTGTAGAGTGACATAAGAGGACATGTAGAGTTCACCTGCTCTCAGAGATTGAGTCTGAGGAAAGTGGTTTCAGATGAAAGCCAAAGCCTTTTTCAACAACGCCTTAATCAGATCCCAGCCCCCCACGGCCTCCCGTAGCTGTGGCTGGAAGGAGCAGAGTTTCTGATTGATTCCCTTTCGTAACTGTCAGGGAGCACAATTTGGAGGTGATGAAATGAGGAAGGCAGAAGAAGATCCTGATGGAGTGGTGGCTGGGAGACAATCAGGGAAGGGTTGAAATGTGCCATTTCTCCAAGGCCCATCTGTGTATGCACCACTCGCCCCCTCCATTGCCCCCTCTGCACCAATTTTCTTGTTATACCAACACAATATTTCTTTTGATCAAGCTCCCAAAGCCACAAGCCTTATGCCAAATTCCAGCAAGAAGCAGGAATAAAGCTTTTAAAACACAATATTGCAATCCAGTCATTTTGTGTTCTTCTGCCCTGGTCTCCTAGCACAGGAAATTTCAGCCTTTCTGCATTTTAATGCCACTTTTCCTCATCTGTGCATTGCAGAAGTCATTCCTGGGTCCAAATGTTGCCCTTTCATTGTTAAAGAATCATGGCATCCTCCCAGTAACTTTAATTCAGATGCTAATGCCACTGAAAAGTTATCTTCAGCAGTAAGTATAGGGGGAATAAACCCCCTGTATACCAAACACCAAAATAAATACAGCCTATGAAATCTTCTCATTTTAGCAGTAGTTTACAGGGATGGAGAAAAATCCTATCCTACTACAAGCAGTCCCTAAAAACAAACTGTTTTCCAGATGTAGCAGACAAATGGCAAACCAATGAATTTCAGGTGCATAATGTCCATAAATCTCGGAAGTTTTTATTTTCTTACCCTTTCTCCCAGCTCCTGGGGTTTTTTCCCCCACCCTCTGTACTCTCTTATCTCTTTCAGCTGCATGACACCCTCTGATTTTTGTCCAGCATGATTCTCGGTCTCTAGTTTACTTTCCCACCATCACCAATTGCTAGATGATTTTTTTTTCTCTTTGACAGCTTTATTTTCCTCTCCAGATTTACTTTCCCAGAAAGCACTCTCATCTTCCTTTCCCCCATCATCTCTGGCTGACACACTCCTGGAGCACATTTCTCCAAGCAATAGATCCTGCCCACAACACAACAGTTCTGCAATCCCTCCCTACAATCCTATGGCTGAGCTCACACAGCAGCTCTTGAACACCAGCTCTGTAACAAGCAGGATGTACTAGCTCAGACAACAAAAGTGAAGCATTAAATAACACCCAGATCCTCCTTTGATATTTTGTCACTATTACTGGCAACCTCTATTATTAGGGCATGCTTTAATACTGATGCCTTACAACACTGCTAAATACAGGACTTGGTGATAGGTCAAAGTAAAGGTATTTCACTATTGCCAAGACAAAATACCTTAATGCTCTTAATAGAAGGCTGCCTGTGGATTTGGAGCTCCATCCACTAAAGGTTTTCACCCCCTTAAACAAGTCATGGTCTCTTTTCCAATACCACCAAGCCCTTCTTGGCAAGGTGGGGAGCCTGCCTGTGATCCCATCTCCTCCTGCATCCCCCCCTGCTCCTCCTGCCCAGGGCCCAGGGATGGTGGAACCCCAGTAGAGCCACCATGGTTCATCACAATGCTCCTCTGGCCTGAAAGAGACAACTTCAGGATCAGTCAATGCCAAAATGGACGTTGAGCTGTTCTCAAAAGGAAAGTATAGAAAGATAAAACCTAATGGTTTTGAATTTGAGAAAAAATTATGTGAGAGCAGAGGCTGCAGCCTTTTTATTACAGTATCAGAGACTGTGGTAGACAGTTTAGAGTCATTCAACAGAATGAAAGTTTAGAGTTCTGGTTGGGTTTTATTAGTTTGTAAAATGTTTTGCCCTTCCACTTCAAATATAACATGGATCAACAAAATACCACTTCAGTCAGATGTGCATGTAGGTCAGCAGTTTGCTCACCCTCTGGCCACAGTTTTTCAGTCAATTTTTCTATATGCATTATTAATTTCAGTTAAACAGCTTCAGTTCTTTTCTCAGGGCTTACGTACAGCATAGTAATGCATGCCTTTAACATGCCAGAATTTCTCTGTGTGAGAACTTCTAGAATTACCTTTTTTATTTTTTCCTGCTGCAATGCTTGTTAGGCTGCCTTGGGTACCTCCTAAAGAAAAAAAAGCCAAGGAAACATTAATGAATTGTAAAGCTCCTGTTTTGCTTGCCTAATGGCAATTCATCCCTGCTAGGAGCTATTTGTCTGCATCTCCACAGATAACTATTTCATGAAGAGTTTTCTTGGCTTCCACTCCCAGTTGTGTCCAAAAAGCTAATTTTGAGCTAGTGAGATGTCAGTTGTTCCACCGTACGGTGAGACAAGAACAAAACATTCATTAGCATCAGCTGGTAGTAAACATCAAGTAGGAATCATCCCCTATGGGGTAAACACCAGTTAATTGATGTCCTGCTATTTGACAGTTATTAAAATTTTAAAAAAATATTTCCTGATAGAATGAAGAAATGCAATTTATACACAAAGCAGGATTTAAAACAGTAGACTAAAAACATTGCATATGTCCTGTGAAAGTCATACAAACACCAGAGTTACAAAACAGGCATGAAGAAAAGTCCCACATACAGAACCTAAATTCACAGCAAAGGGGCTGCTTGTGCTCTTTGCCTGCTGTCAGAGACATTTATTATTATTATTGAATGGACATTGGCTCAGGGCCTTGTTCTGAGAATATTTAGCAACTGCTAAGAGGCCTCACTCCTGACCAAGTGAAGGATGACACACAGAGGTGAAACCACACGGGCAACTGTGCTAAACAGATAACAGTGCCCAAGAGAGAACTTTCCTACCAGCTGGAAACTTTGCATTGACTCCTACAAACCTGCTATGGTTCTTCTAACAGCTGAGATCATCAGGAATTCATAGCTCAACCAAAGGTAGGTGTGGAGCAACCAGAGATGCTCCTTGCTCTGCAAGTAGCTCAAATCTCAGCCCACATCCCTGTGGGGACATCTGGCAGTGTTGCTTGGTGCCATTGCAAAAGAATATGAGGATAGCATTGTCACCCAAGACCCTGTCTTTGGAGCTGCTTTCTCTGTTGGCATCCCAAAAGATGGACCTGCCACATGCAAGTAGGAAAACAACATTACAGGTACGGCATTGAAATTAATTCATTGTATCAGTAAGGGCACAGCTGTTGCTTCTTTGGTGAACCAACATCATGCCCCTTCCAGCTTCCCAGGGTGCTACAACTGATCTAACGTACCTCTAACCATCCTGGGGGTGATGCCTTAAGTTGTAGCTTTCAATTTTTAGATTCTGTGCTGCATAGGGATGTAGTCTTGAGCCTCATATTAAGTGCCAGTGAGCTCTCTTCACAGGGTAGGTAGACAAAACAAATCCTTTTCTTCCTGAGGACCAAGGACAACCGTCGGACCCAAAAGCATCAACAACAGAGGACCAGAGGGAGGAACAGGAAAGACAGAACCACACAACTTGAAGCTGTGATTAGACAATTAAACCCCAATATGCAAATGGACCAAAACTTATAAAAATGTAACATCTCATGACCAGGTAGCCATTTTTCCTGTTGGCTGCTGGTCCACCCTGGGTGCAGCCTTGGTCAGGCTTCTGTCTTGCCCAAGGTAGATCCTGGAGGCTTTTCAATAAAGACCTACTTTATTCTCTAGCTCTGTCCAGTCTCTGTTCCAGGTTGACTTTCTAAGGTATCAGGGGGACCAAGAGAGGTTATCACAGGATTAGGAAGAGGCTGTGTCTTCAAGACCAAGAACTTTTTATTTGTCCAGATGTGGTCAGTGCTCATGTTAAAAGTTGAAAAAAAAATCAGTGGTGACCACAGCAAATAAGACTAAAGCCGACAGACAGGTTCTCACAGTGCATTTATAACAAGAAGAAAGTCCTGCTAATATCAAAACCTTTACTTCACTGAGATTGCAGATCTAGGGGAAGCATTCAGAAAATTTATCTCAGGGCCCTTATGTTTTTTCAAAAGGAAACCTATTTAAATACTGTCAGCTGACTGAGGCAAAACAATACAGCCCAGGAAAGCCTGTCAGACACAGTTCTGTATTCCTTGGTATTTTTCTAGCATTTTTTTTCCTTTTGTATTTATTTCCTTCTCTTTTTTTTAAGCAGGGTAAAGTAAAGGCTAATGTAAATTAAAAAAAAAAAAATTACTGAAAGACAGGGTTTTCCACAAAAATCTAATGTTTATTAACATCCAGCCTAACTCCTCTACTGCACTGATTTGTCAAATATTTATTAAAACCAGGATGGATTTCCTTTGCTACACACTGAGGTCAAGACTAAGACGCCTCCAATGATAGAGGTTGTGTAGAGATGGAATGGGAGAGCAAGCAAGCTGCAGGTGCACAGCTTTGTCTGATACTGCTTTTGTGAGATCTGTAAGAGATTAAGTAAGACTGGTAGAAGAGTGTTTGGGAAGATAGTGATTGAAGTCAAAGCTTCACTTGCAGCTGAAATGTGGCTGGGGCAGGAATGGAAGGGAAGCTGAAAGGGAAACATTTTGGCCTTGTAGAGTGGGACAAAAAATCATAGTAAGGATGAAAGAACATGGTCTTGGTCTGTGGAGAGTGATCATTGCAAACACTTTTAATTTGGATTGTCTTTCTGAAAGTAAAAGAAAAGGCAGATGTGTCCTGTACAGGAAGGAGGTACATAGTGGGGGAGAGGATGAAACGTTTCTTCAGGCAGAAAGATAGAAGGAAAATCAAACTCCATTCTTGGTAGAGAAGCACTCATTTTGGACAAGGTGGAAAGGGAAGATTTGAAGAGATAACAACTATACTGGAATTAATTAACAGGGCTTTCCAGCTGGAGGGATTCTGTCAGCAGGACAGGCCAGGCAGGCAGAGCTGCGGGTCTCAGCCTTGTGCCCCAAGCACAGGAGCCAGAGGGAGAAGAGCTCCTGGGCCATGGAGAAGCTACAGCACAAGCTTGGCATCTCTCACCTGAGGAATTCAAACTGCACTGCCAAGGTGTCATTACATTCTAGTTCAGCCGACCTGACAGGCTGAGAGAACCAACCTGAGTTCCTCTATCCCAAAGCCCAATGCACAGCACCCTGCACGGCCAGGGGACCTGCTGAGGGCTGCTCCTCCACTTGTCCACCAGCCAACACAGAGCTCACCTCTGCGACCAGTGCCATGGTGGGAGGCAGCCTCCAGGGACACGATACTCCATCAGAGTAGCAATGATAAAGGCTTCACAAACAATAAAAAACAATTGCAGTCAGGTTTAAGTAGAAAAACAACTACCTAATGAAGCAAGGGCTTAAAGAAACCAAAAAACCCCACAACCACTCCCAAACTGCGCTGTTTGCATTTAATAGTTACCAGTAACTGAAACACGCTACTCTTCACTAGCATCCTGTAAATGAAGTTTAAAAGTACTCTCTGCTAGAAGGAAACAGGTATTGCCCCTCCTGCCTTACCTCCAGCTCACTTTTCTAAAGCTCTTTTTCACCACATAGCTCCTGTGGCCTCATTTTGAGGACTGACAACAGCAGTCTGAGGTGCATCTTGGTGCTACCACCGAGATAGATAATAATTTTCAAACCTATGTGTCTGCTTAGGCTACAATGCCTTGAGGGTTCAATTATTCTCCTAACAAATGTAGTTTGAATAACGTTTTCTAATCTACTAACACATAAAACAACCAAAGAACTCTGGTATTATTTCCATGTGCCTGTAGGCTCAAATGTAGCCATCTGTGCAACTTCAGGCCCTACTTGTGTGCCAAGGATTGTTATTTACTTACATTTGTCCTTGGTCCTCTCTGGAGGAACACTATTTGTGCAAGTGCTTCGGAGCACTTTGCTGTGTCTGTGAGAGTCTCTCCACCTGTGTGATCAGTTATCGTAGGTATCAGGCGGGAGGGCTTTGAAGGAGGGACACTTGGGAACACCTGCTTTTTAGTTACACAATCAAGTAAATTTACACTCACTTTTTTTTTCCCTCTCATTTTTTAATACTGCAAAATTCCACATCTGGCTTGAGGTCCTTCTACTTCGTTTCATAGCTTTAACATGAATCTTGGTCTTTCACCTCCTATGACTGGATCTCTAATTCCAGCAATTCCTCTTTTTGTTGGGGAGTATCTCACACACAGGTCACCAACAAAACTACTGGTTTTTCATATCCAGGAAACTAAAGCAATTTTTGATTGCTTCTCCTTCACAATGGATGCATTGTGTTCAGCTTAATCAAATTTAAAAGGCTAATTTTGTTAATACTTCAGGACTTCCATGTCTGCCCTGACAAATCACCGTTCACAATTGTTGGCCCATCTTGCACATTTCCGTTTCTTGCATTTGGGCCCTTCATTTCTTTCTGTGGGGTGAAGTGAGATGTGATGACTGATTACCTGTTAGGAGCGTACCATGGGAGACACTGAAAACAAGGGGAGACACAGCTATATTTTCTATATTTCACTCTCTGCAATATATTGCAAGGAAGGAGGGACAGCACATACATATGTATTGTTAAGGAGGGTGAAGGTTTGGGCAGCAAGGCAAGAAAAGATTAAAATTTTTAGCATCTGGTGAAGCAGAAGGCCACTCAGCACATAGACTGCATCTGTGTTGAAGAGGAAATTAGCCTAAAATGCAGATATTTAAAGTCTTTTGGCATGGATGAGGTAGTTTACACATGCAGCAGAAATGTTCAGAAAGGAACAGCGGTATCTTGCAAGAAATGGTGTAAATAAAGGTGCACAGTACCTGAGGTGCTAATGATGATCTGGAAGCCCTGTACACATTTATTAGGTAGTTCTACTTCTAAGTCTAGGTCAGTACCATGTAACCCTGCTTGTTCCCAAACAGCAGCTCTGCAAACAATCTCAGGCTCACATTTGCAGATTCTATTGCAAGTATAAACTACTACATCCATAAGGCACAACTCCCCTTTTCTCTGAGTATCCAGGAGAAAACTGTGTATTTGTTTTCAAGTGTTTGTCCACAGGAGTCACATACACATCTGCCCAGAATCCTACTTTGGATGTATCCATGAGGATTTAATTCTGGCCCCAAACACCCATCTATGGTGAGGATAGGGCCTGGAAGGCCACAGAAGCTGAGTGTCCATTGGACCAGTCAAAGTTCAGACTTCCTTTATTATTATTTTTCATGTCATTTCGAGCAGGCAGAATAGGTTTAGTGCTGCATTAAGGCAGTGAAGCATTTGTATCATTTGCAAGGAAATAATTCTTTCACTTTTCTAATGAACTTCTAGCTCTGCCTCCAAGCTGAGATTCCTGCATCTGTCCATTCAAAAGCTCAGCTGATAACCAGACTGACTGACTTAGGTGCCTCACCAAGGAGAAATCCAGCACATCACTGGTGTATTCCTTATCCAACAATTACCAGAGCAGGGGTTTTCCAGGCAACAGCTACAGCTTCAAGTCCAGTAGTCCTCATTTTCCCTTATACACAAATACACTCTTATCCATTGCATTTTTGCTTAAGGTCTGCCATGTCCAGATCCTTATTGAGGACCTGAAAGGTAATGGTTCCTTAGCATCCTCAGTTAACATGATTTTTCATTTGTGCACACGAAATAATTCATATTTCTCCATCTCAGGAATATAATTCACTCCTTGAAGAACTTTACAGTTCAACTCCAGCTAGGAAATTACTTGAAATGAGAGTTCTTCAGGAGCTTTCCTATTAAACTACCCAATAGAAAATTTTTGGAGATAAGCCAGTCAGAGCTAATATTTCTTTTTGGCAGGAAGAAAGCTCTTATTACCCAAGAGAGAAATTCTGATTTAAGGTGAGACAGAATCAGATTTTAGTTCTTTCTGCCGCAGAAAAAGGGATTTAAACCTCAGTTTGCTCCATTCCAGGCACTATGGCCTCACTAAATGGTTAAGATGGAAGACAGACTTTACAGCCTCTCTAGTCTGATGCTTTATCAATGCCAATGAACTATTCTTTATTGAAAAAACAAGGAAAATATAAATTTCTAGAGATATTATTTCAGTGAGATGCACCCCAACTTTGCATCCGAAGTAAGTATCTTGAGCAGACTTTTTTCTTTACCTTTTGCCCCTTTTATTAAATGCTACCTTTAGACTTGCTCCCTCTGACCCTGGCAAAACACATCAAATTGGTTAAGATTAGATCAATTCAAGATGATTTCAACTTGGATAGGGCACATGCCTGAGTTTTTTTAGTAGATACCTTGTATATTATTTGATATTTTATATCTGAGTCCTTGACAGTTTATCAAGGACAATGAATCACTAGAGAATAATAATTTTTACTCAGTTCTGATACTGTCCAGCAGTACATGAATTGTAATTATCATTTATCTGTTATTTAATTTTTCCCATTTTACATCACAAGGTTTTAGAACAAAAAGATTCCCAAGTTCTGGCCATCAAGGCTACATCTGGTACTCAAGAGAGGGGTTTCATGTGTGGTTTTTCTAACAGACCATCCTCTTGTCTTATATGGCTCACTCTATATATATATGTCCATACAACTGGAAAGTTTTCAGTCACATATACTGAATAAATTTAAAAACAAGGTAAATATCAACATTGTTAGTGTTCACTCTAATATGACCAGCTGCAAAGAATTTGTTAGAACAAGTAAATGCAAGTAAGGTGAGAGAAAGAAGTTAGATTTTAATATAATGTAATATAATGTGCAACTGATTAACAGAAGTTTTTCAGACTCCAGCAGATGAATGGCAAAACTCTACCTTATTTCATACCTGTATCCCTCAAGGTGGCTGAAAAAACATGCTGCAAACAGAGATCTTTGTATAATTTTTAAAAGCTATGGCTGTATGACATATTTCAATTTTCTCCTTGATGTGAAGACAATCCCATGTAGGTAGTAAGCCTACTTTATTGCTTCACCATCCTAAAATCCAGTGAGAGGAGATGAAATTCTTTGCTTTCAAATTTAACACATTTATCTTGGTAGCTAGTATCTATTTTCTACAAGTTTACCTGTAAGCTGACAGGAAAAGTTGTGCAAAAATAGAATTTTATAAAAATTAATTATTTCAAGCTCTAGACTTGGAAGATGTCCAGGATATAAAGGCACCCAGATCACAAATTTTCGGATGAAACACACTTGGCTCATGACAGCTCAAAAGCCAAGGTATCTGAAGGCAGAAAGACAGAACAACAATAAAAATCAGATTAAGGGTTTTTTTTTTTTCTTTGCATAAATAGCACAAAATTATTATTAACCTGAAAAATGAACGACTTGGTCAAAAGTGGAGTGGTATTTGAAAGTCTAAACACTCACCAATTGCATTTACCATCCCAAAATAAGGAATTTTCCTTCTCAACACTATTTCTAAATTGAATGAAGAATAAACCATTTTTTCAGACCACAGTTTGATTTGCATGTCTATAAAATTTCCAAGGTAAAACTGTTTACCAATAAATTGATTTAGAAGTCCAAAGCTTTCCGAATGTGTGAAAGTGGGAAGATGATGTAACATCAATCTCACGCCTGAGGCTGCCACATCAAGAACAGTCTAAAACCCAGAGGCTCCTTGAGCCCTGGAAAGCTGTAAAAAGCATTATGGAGCAGCAGCAGGACTGTCAAGGCAGATAGGTAAGCCCAAACAAAGATTAATCCACGTCAGATCCTTCAAGAACAGCTTAGTTTTCTTGGATCTCTCTTCTGAAATTTATAGTAACTGGTGAGCGATCTCCACAGCACAGCCACATGACATTTTCACGTGGAACAAAAATAAACCAAACCCCTCCTTTGTTGAGAATGTTGTGTTAGTTGTCTATTTGGTCAATACAAGTTTTAACACCTTTTCTTTTTATGGTTTCATAAGGCATGCTGCTTTGCATTCCTGCAGACTGCCAGCCTGTGCCACCTTATCAAGAACACCTCAGCCCAGCGCTGGAAATGATCAGGCTGCAGCTCCTATAAAAGCAGAGCCAGGGTAAGGATACAGCAGGACCACTTTCCTAAAAGCAGCAGATGTTGTGTTAGAAAGTGCACTGACATCAAGATGCAACTCTGCAGTTGCTCTGTCTGTACACTGAAGTGCTTGTTCTCTGAATTTGGCAAACAAGGAATTGCACAGTCTACGCTAAACAGTGCAAGAAATTTAAAAACCTTTCTTTCAAATGCAAAGCACAGAAACACTTTGCCTTAGGAGTAAGATGAGGACACTAAAAATCAGATATGTTACTTCCTAACCTAATGATTTCTTTAATGTTAAAATCTAAGTCTCCCACATTTTTTAAGAATTTCCAATTACATTTTTTAAGGCAGTAAACTCAATCACTGTGAATCCTCCGCTGCCTTTCCCAGTTTCCACAAAGAAAACCTTTTGACAGTGAAAGAACTAAAATGGAATTTGAAGCACACCTAACAGAGAACAAAGAGCATGTTTATGCACACCATGTAGAGTTTAGTTCAGGACTAACTATTAATACTTCTTTATCTGCATAAGCATGTCCTGTGCAGCAGATCATGTACAATTTTATTAGAATTATCAAAATCAAGAAACACTAGAACAAACTGTCTCATTCAAAAAGTCCCCAAAACTCACTTGGAGATTTTAAGAACTAGGTTTGTATTTGTTACTAGCTCACTATTAAAACAGACAATTTCAAAACAGAAAACATAGTATGTATAGATCTGTGCTTCTATCTTTTATATAATTGTTGAATTTATTCTTCAAACAGAACTACAAAGCTCTTGGAAGGATTCTGACAGTATGGTCTGCAAGGCTGCAGCTTCTGTATCAAAATCCTTCATTCCCTAAAGGATGGCCAATAGATGGCAACTTATTTAAAGGCTGTAATGTACTGGTATAGCAATGAACAGATGAATGCAGTTGCACTTAGACATAAATGCCAAAGGCTTCAAGTCAAGTCACTCAGTTGAAGCTAAAGCAGAAAGATGAGATGGAGGTAGGGCACAGAAGTGGCTCCAATAGCACAGGGCCCCATTGTGCCTGTGAACGCACCCACTGGGATTCACAGAGGTGGAAATGGACAACTTTTCCCAGTGAATAAATCAGCAAATAGAAAATAGAGAAGAATGAATGTTTAAATTAATATAGATGAGGGGGCAACACAACAGAACATATAACTAAAAAATAAATAAAAGGCAAAGGGTTTATAAATTCAAAGAATTTACAAATTTACACGGTTCTAAATTGCGCCCCCCTCAAATAAAAACCTGTAGATCTTTAGGGCCAGGTCTGTAGAATCTCCACTCCATGTATTTACAAGCAGCTTAAAAAATAAACTAACATTTCTTTTTCCCCACCCCACAGCCCAGCAGTAGAAACAGCACCAAGAGATGGCAGCATGAAGTCTCAGAAGTTGGGAGTTTATCTTACTTAAAACAAACTCCTCTCCTAAATTATGCAGCAAAATTTACACATTCTGAGAAAAACTGAAATGTAATTAAGGATCTGGAAAAGTACACATGAAAAGTAAGGGAACTGAGACTAGAACACAAAGACAATAGCACACAGAACAGACAATATCCAACTTTTAACCATCCCTTTCCATTCTTGAAGGAGATGCAGAACCTGAAAGATGTCAAATTCAAAAGGTTTTATCAGATTTTTTTCACAAAGTAGTTAACTTGAAAGTTTGCTTCTACAAAGACTCAAACTTTCTCAACTTCTCTCATTCCAGCATACATCATTAAAGTCTATACTCAATACAGAAGTAGTTTATATATGGGCTATAACTCCCCATGCTTTTGATCTAACATTAGGCTTGTGCTACTGGATATCAGAAATAAATAATCCTTCACAGAAACACTGAGCACTCAGATTTTTCTACCCTGCGCAGGAGCATGCAACTCCAGTCTAAACAGGGCTCCATGAAAGGACAACTACTCGACCGAGTTCAGCAGTTCTGAAATGGTACATATTACATGTAAACACAAAATTAATCCTTTCCTCTAGCCCAATTTTTCACACCACTCTCCTTTTAATCTTCTTCTCTGGATCTTACTAGGATTTCTTATTGAAACTAACTATATAGCTAATTGCCAACACTTAGCTGAAGAGATTTTTTTTTCTATCTGTAGTTCTTCATCTAAGAGCAGCACCATCTCATGCAGTTTCTTCCAATGATACCAAGATTAAAGTTTAGCAAGTGACCATTCTCTTCGCAAAAAATGCAAATCTAATTTCTACTCTGTTCCAGAAGAATCAATTTATCATTTCAGAAAATGACTGAAGGGTCTTGGAAATAATTTTGAGACATAATGTCCATGCTGTCCCTGTTTCAAAAAAAAAAAAAAAAGTTCTGCAACTGTTGATTTTCTGGCTATTTTACGTGTCTTAATGGCAAACACCTTGCAGATGTTACAACAACAACAAAAAAACCTGTACTCCTTCTTTACAGCCAGGGATTTTGCTGTTTTTTTGTTGTTTTGCCTCCCCTACTTAAGAACCACTTTTAGCCCCTTCACAGTCTTACACGTAAACTTGTAGTTCTTCAATCACTTTAATACAACACTAGTTACTACTGGCAGGCTTCTGCCATTCTATATTCTCTCTCTGCCATGTCCACTTCCCATCTCAAAAACTTTCTTGAAGTGATTGTGTCACTTGTGCTTGCAAATTGAGAGTGCATAATTTCTAGCTGTTCCTTACAGCCCAACTATTCTATCAAAACAAGAAATAAACTAATTTGCTGAATTTCTGGCTCTAATTATCAACCAATTGAACGAAATGTCAGACATTCTGCAACTAAGAATAAGATTAAAAGGAGTCGGGTGCACTAACTGCAAAAATGAAGTTGCTAAAGTTAAACAATTAAACACAGTTCATTTTTTCTTATTTAATAAATTATATAAAAAAGTGAAA
The DNA here is from genome assembly GCA_013401135.1 of Cettia cetti. Lineage (NCBI taxonomy): Eukaryota > Metazoa > Chordata > Aves > Passeriformes > Sylviidae > Cettia > Cettia cetti. The sequence goes on from VZUI01028394.1 coordinate 19,443, forward strand.
CTTTTTTTTTTACACATTATTAAAAAACAGTTTCTTATCTAACTTCAGCAATAGTACAGGCAAAAATGAAACCGATTTAGATTTCTGGGTGGACATTCCATATCCCATTTAAGTGGAGTCCAGTGCGCACAGCCTCACAAGTACTGATGACTTTTCACTCCCAGGGTTGGTCTTCTTTTGTGCTGTTCTGTTTCCATAGATGACCTCACTGTTCATTTGGGGGGGGAAAAAAACAAAGCAAGCTAAACAAACAAAAAAACAAGCCCATATTCCTTGGTCAACATGGAAAAAAACCAACAAAATGTGGCAAGTTTCAACACCTGTTCAAGAACCACAAGTACTTTTGTATCATCATACAGATGTTCAGTTACGTTTGTCACAGCAACAGTAACATGGCAATTTATCTTTAGCCTTGTAGAATAAAAGGAAACCCGATAGTTTATGCACATACACACACAGAGTACACTTGACAAGAACACTTTTATGTGGTTTACATTTCACTTTTATTTAATCCTCAAAACTGCCCATATTGCAGGGGTTTTCTTGATGAAATATGGAACTGAGCAATTAATTCTACAAAATTATGGTAAAAACTTGCTCGTTTTTCTACCTTTATTGCTAAGAAACTTTACAGGTGCACAGTTTGTAAAAATAACCCTTTTAAGACTGAATGTATACACATGCTACAGGATTTAAAAAAATGACATTAGCATAGCACCTCCAGATGGGGCAAATGCAGTGCTGAACACAGACAGAATGGTTACGAAGTTAGAACTGCTTATTTATTTTACAGCTTCTAAAGGGAAGAAATTGTTCAGTCCTAAAAGGGTTAAGTAGAAACCCTAATATACTTCTTCTTCTAACAAAGCTGCCACTCAATCCCACAGTACAGTGCTTGAAAACAAAGTCAAAAGTCTGGCACAGGAAAGTATACACATTTGTTCAGTACTCATAAACACAGCTGCTTTTGAAAGAAAGTAAATAATACGGTTAATAATTGAAGAGCATCTTAGTTTCAAGATGGACATCTCTATGGAGTCATTTAATCCACAAGTGGGTAGCTTACTTCCAATAGATAATTTGATTCACTAGACATTCATATTTTCTATATGGGGAATTCATCATTTTATGTCTTGAGTTAATGTCTTTTCAGGTAACCATTCTGATTTTGTAAGTCTGTGCAATGAAAACAAGTATAGAATACCATTAATAACACAGTTGTGGGATGCCCTCAGGGCAAATAATTAGGAAAAACATCAGCAGCAGATTATTAAAGACTACACTAGTGTTGAATTCTGAAACACAGTTCCAAACAACAGAAAATGAGAAAAAGGCATAGCTAAATTAGAGCACTCACTTTGCTTCTTCTTCCTATAGTTGGAACTATAACGACATTCTGAACACAGACTCATTTTCTATGTATACAGAATTAACAGCAGACTTAACAGCTAGACTTGAACAGTTATAAGAGTTTCATACTGAAACATTCTATAAGTAGTTTTATCAAAATCTTGAGATATTGTTAGTATCATGAAAATTGATAACAGCTCACAAGGCCAATATAAGTAACAATATCACCCCACAGAAAAAAAGTTCAGGAAGATAATATATCTGAACAACTGGACATATTAACAACAGTAAGGACCTGGAAGACCATTTCTGTACTACAGAATAACTACTGGCAACAAGAGAGCCACAAGCCAAATGAAAATACATGGTTTAAAATGGTCTTGTAAGCAGAATAGGCTCTTTTTTCACCCACTTGGCTGTAGTGTGTAGAACAGCAGATATTAGGCTAAATCTTTACAAGTCAAGGGATATAATATCTATTGGGCAAAATTACCGCACGTAAAGAAACTGAATATAAAAAGTATTGCATTTATATGTAAAAAAATTTAAAATAATGAGTATAAAAGCACGTGTCAAGTTCTGAAAAGCTATTTTAAATAGTCTTTGAAGGTTAAAAGGCTCGTTATGGTTTGCCTGCTGTGTGTCTATCATGGTTTCTTGAATACCCTCTAAATCTGATATATGTATCTTGCTTATTTTAATTCTCAGTGATGAAAATCTGTGGCTCTTGAACTAAGCTGAACTGTAAGATATTTATGTGCTTCTAACAAAAACACTGTGAAATGATTCCTGCCACAACACAATAAACCAAAATTTTACAGCACATACAAAGGTAAACAGATTTGCAAGTCAATGCCAGTAAACAGTTTAAACCAGAGATAAGGCCACAATGAATCCTGCCCTTGGTCACTGAAATGGAGATGAGGTGAGGCAGCATTCACTAGTGCTAGGAACCAGCATCGCGACTACGTCACGGGAACACGTTTTGTAACACAGAACAACGAGTATGAAGGCCTGTGGTAGAATACAAGCACATTTCAGGAGGATAGTGGCACTGATTTTACTATTTGCTAAATACGCTTTACAACCAATTTCTTCCTTTAAACACATTGTTTTCACACGCACAACAGAGCACTAAAGCAAACAAGTAGAATGGAGCGTCAAAGTACACAAACATGGTGCAGAGACGATGCCTTAAAATGGTGGTGGGTGTTTAAAGTGGAATAAGTGGTCAGAAATAAAAACCCTATGAAAATGGTCAACAGGTAAGCTTTAAGCAATGCACTGTAGGAAACCACAGGTTCACATTTACACAGCAGTTGTGACTTTTGCTTCAGGGTATAGAAAAGGCTGAACACACCACGGAATTTTGGCTTTTAAAGAGGAAGATCACACTGTCAGAACTTGTCCTACAAGTCTATGCCTAGCTCTGTGACTACAAATGAACTACTGGGGTATACTTTCACATACAAATGAAGCAGGCAGGTCTAGAGGAGGGACAAAACATGGTAAAGTCAAAATGAAAAACAAATGCAACAACCATAAAGTCAAAGTGCAAATGAGCCTTGAATTTACGCTGGAGAGAAGACTTGAATGTTGCACAAGCTGTTGGCAGGGAAAGGGAAACCCACAGGAAACAAGGATGGGAACAGTTGACATCTTCATAGTGCTTTTATGATTTTCTATTTGCCCATTTCTAAGTAATAAAATTTACTTCTAGTTATTACTGGATGATCACTTCACAATGAAAGCACGTTCTCAATACAAGTGTTACACCAAAGTCTGGCCTAATTTACTGAACAGTATGAAGAAAAACATGCTTGTGATTCTCAAGTGATGAAGGGCATCACCTACCAATCCCATTTGTAGCACATATTTCTCATGGTACTTTAGTTACATGCCAACAAGACAGAAGACATGCTGCCAAATCAAGTTATTGGGAACATTCCACTTTTGAAATAAAACATTTAACTTACACTTAATACAAATTATGTACAAGATTAGAAAAACCTGAACAGATCCTGAAACATTTTCAGATGTAGTATGAGCAAGGAGGAGGGGGAGTAACCCAGTAACAACCCTTCAAAAACACCAACATATGCCTGTGACATGAACAATCACTAATATGACTGCTTGAGATGCCACTTTTAGGAAAAAAACTCATGTAATGTTAGAACCTCATGAATTATCACTATAAATACATATTTAAAAAAGAAAAACAGAAATAACTATTAACAATGACTGAAAACAGAGCACTAAAGTTAACATACATTGCATGTATTGCAGGCAAGGCAGAGGCATTTTTTTAAAGCTTTTGCACAGACTTCATATAATCTTAAAAAAAATATGCTGGCCTTTACAAGGTTCTACTTGCTGAAATAAAAACAATTTCAGTTCATAAAAAGTCACAAGACTTCAGTTTAAAAAAAGGAACAGTTCCAGCCACAGACCAAAAATATATATTTTTTTTTAAAACTGGAAGAGTATGGTAATTAGATTATACAAGCATGGTCAGGCTTGGAACCTGAATATACTTCAGAGCAAAGCTCAGAGGAAAAAAAAATATAAACTATTTGGTAACAAAAGTGTACTATATGTTGTGATACAAAAAAGGTATGGTGAAAATGTACCTTTTATACTAAAGCTTATACAAGTTCCTTGGTCCATAAAAACTATGTTGTGTTCATGTTTTCTAGTTTGCTCAACATGTATCCCAGCCACATTTTTGTTTCTTGCCCACTAAAAAAAAACACAGCTGAAAAATAGATTTTCAATAAAGTTCTTATGTGTCGGATGTTGGTTTTTTCTTTTTTTTTTTTTTTTATTGTGGCTTCTGTTTTTAAGATCAGCACTTGCAGGTAACAAGGTTCAAATCATATCACCTAAAATGGAAAAGTGTTTTCCCACGAAACCACAAAAATTGTTCAGTTCTCTTGAATGTAGCACGAAAAGTCAATTAAAGTCCAGACAAACAGCAGTAGTTAGGAAACTACAGTTGCTGTGGATGATGTGACATTGGTGGGGTTTGTGCTGACACTTGTGTAACTTCCCTCACTGTTTGTGTTTGTTTCACTGGAAGCCATGAGGCTTGAGTTGGCTCTGAGGATTGCTCCAGCAGCACTGCAGTGTGGCCGTGGCCCTGGTTCCGGTGTGTATGTAAAGGTAAGGCTGGTGGAGTAAATTATGCCATCGTTACGGACCAAAGTTACTGGAACCTGGACTGGCTGTCGGACCCACCTCCAACCCTCTCGAAATGCAGAAATGTCTGGAACAACACAAAGCATGCTCTCTGCACATCTGAAAAACAGGAGAGTCAACTGAGTACAATGCACTTAAGTTGAAAGAATTCAATAGAAGAGGACAGTTCTGCTGGAAGGGACCTAAAATATTCAACTAGTGCACACCCTGACCACTTCAGGGCTGACCAAGAGCTACAATCATATTACTAAGGCCCAATGCCCTTTATTTGGTTAAACACAGAGAGGCTTGGGGCATCAACCACCTTTATAGAAAGCCTGTTCTAGTGTCTGACCACCTTCCCAGTAAAGAAATGCTGCCCAATGTCCAGTCTAAATCTTCCCTGGTGCAGCTTTGAACCATTCCCATGTGTCCTGGCACATGTCAGCAGGAAGTAGAGCTCAGTGCCTCCCTCTCCACTTCCCCTCCTCAGGAAGCTGGAGAGCAATGAGGTCACCTCTCAGCCTCCTTTTCTCTAAACCAGACAAGTCCAAAGTGCTCAGCTGCAACTCCAAGGGCTTTCCAGCCCTTCAGCATCTTTGCTGTCCTTCTCTGGACATGTTCTAGCATCTGAACATCCTTCTGAAACTGGGGAGCCCAGAACTGCATGCAGTGCCTGTGGTGAGGCTGCCCCAGTGCTGACTGCAGTGGGGCAGATATCTTTTGTCCAGCTGGATGCAGTCAGGCCTCCCTGCTGCCAGGGCACCCCATCCTGAGCCTCTGGCAACCAGCACTCCCAGACCCCTTTCTGCAGTGCAGAAGAGTGTACACTTGAGTGTGTACACAAGTATACACTCTTCAAAGTACCCAGTAAAACAAACCATAAAAGTAATAGAAAATATTGTACCTGTACATGGTTTCAGCTTCCACATCCCCAAACCAGACACGTAAATTTGGAGTGAAGTTCTGTCCTGTGAGTTCCAACATTGCTACATCCCCACCACCATTTAACTGGAAACAGAGCAAACAGAAAAAGAAGAAGAAAATTCCCCCCAAATATATATTATTAAGAGTAAACACTCTCCCCTCTGAAAAAGTAAACAAATGAAAAACCCCAACAAACAAAAAAAGTCACAAACAAAACCTTCACATGCGGATAAGAACTTTAAACAGCGCTGTTTTTATCAGCTGGACAAAACCAAAACACAAACACAAACACAATCTACACTCTGAAGTATAAAGCAGTAACACATCTAAGAGACTGCCAATTAAATTGATACTATGAAGGAATATCCAATTTTTGTAAGGGCCACTTAGAACAGATGTCAACAAGGCTTTGAAAACAGAGAACAAAATCTTTCACAGAAGGTGTTAGGGGAGCTTTCAGTTCTTCCTCTGCCAAATGCTGGGGTTTTTTTTAGTAAGGCTCTCTTTGATCTGTAATTGGTAAGAGCCAAAAACAAGTCCTAAGGTATCACTACCATGGTACTTTCAGAAATAAAATTCTAATTGTGTACAACAATATTAGTTGATGGATAGGTTCATGTATTCTGAAATGTAAGTAAGAAAAAATATTACAACCAAGTAATTTTATTATTTATATTATTATATTATATGTTATATTATTATTTATAAAGCTATAAAGACTGTTTTCCTATAGTATTTCACATGGTACCAGGAAGGTTAAATGAGTATGACAAAAAAAAACCTCATATAAAACAAGTTTATTAAAGCAAACTACCAACTTACTTGAAGACTTTCTACAACAGGCACAGGTGTCACGGGAGCATGGACTGGACCCATCCCCTCATAAAATGTGTATTCTGCTTTGTCCGTGCTAATGATTGTCCAAGAAGCTCCATCATTAATCATTTCTTTATTTGGTTCTTTTGGGCATGGAGTGGCCTTAGAGAGAAAGAAAAGTTTAAAATCTGAGCTGTAGACATATTTGTCAAGTCACAGACCTAAAAACCAACTCAGACAGTAATAATGCCTTTTATTTCAAAAACATGTTTCCTTATGTTTTCCTCTAAAAAATGACCTAGAGAAACACTTGTTACATTTCAGAAAAACTACTTAGAAAACTAGCTTTAATGTTATTCAATAGACATTAACAAAAAAACTACAGCAACAAGAAGTAGCTGCTTTAAAACAGACCTTTTATTAAGGCAAAATGTCTAAAACAGCTACAGACTGAAGTGGAATACTTTTCAGTAGTTATGGTTTTATCTGCTCAAGATCCTTTTTCTATTTAGAGTTCTTCACCCTCCACAAAATGATGGAAAACACAAGCTTATATTTCAGTGTTTGTGCAAGGACATAGAGAGAAGCTGAAATAGCCTTACAAATCAGAATAATGGAATCACAGAATGGCTTGCATTGGAAGGGACCCCAAAGGTCATCTAGTGTCTCCCTCTAAATACTACTAAATCAGTACACACAGACAGATAGATACACAGAAAATACACAGCCAAGAAATTTTAATGGCAACAGAAGCCTCTCTGAACAATTTCACCACCTAGCAATTCCTAAGAAAATTTGGTATAGGTTAAACACATAAAACAATGGGACAAAAATTTCTAATAACTAGATTCTCTTTCCCTCCATTAAGTTCAAAGGATATACTGGTATGTAACCATAAACTTCACTCTTCCCAAGTGGCAGATAAACTTCAATTAGCATGAATTGTTCATATCAGATGTTAAACAAAGCTGCACTTTCACATGGATTCTTCATTCTGGTATGATCACATAAAAAGAACTGAAAACAGCTGGCAAGTAAAGTGTGTGACATGGATAGTAACTACAGGCCCTCCCAAACTCAAAATGCTCAAGTGGATCTTCCATCAGAAACATATGCAGCTTCTGAATTACTAGCCCAACTTCAAAAGAGGAACTGTTGCATACTATTTTGAAGCATGACACTTTTCCCATAGGCTGATTGCAATTCTTGTTGGCATGGAATATTTTGAGTCATGACAAATAAAACCATGCATATGAAAAAATGAGCTACCCTGTAAAAGATCCTTGACTGACTCTTTTCACACTTCTTAAGTCCATGATGTGGAAGGCAAATGCCACAGAATTCGTTCTCAAAATCCTGTTACATCAAGAACCATTTCAGTAACACATTACTCTGTCTGTAGGTTTCAATTCCTCTTCTAGAGAGGCATTCTTCTTTATCACTTCCAAATAGGGTTTAAGGGACATTTCTCACCCTTTCTTTCCCTTCCTTTAACTAAATTTTCTCAACAGGTGGCACTGGAAGATTAAAATGCCTTAAGATCATGCTTAGTACTCATGTACTGTCTGGCTTCAACTGGAGACAGAAATTACAACTTGGGATCCTAGGGTTGCCACTGACACTTCTGAAACCATCACCTTGAGGTGCAGTGGCAGCTGTGAGTGACGACACAATGTTGGACACCATCAGAGAAAACTGCTGAGAATCTGGTATTACTTTGCCAGTGTAAATAAATCCCTTATTCACCTAATTCTGTAATACTGGGTGCAGTTGTGGTCTCCCTATCTAAAAAAGTCATGGAGAAAAAACAGGACAAGGGACAGAAAGGGCAACTAAAATCACCAAGGAGTGCTGAATTTATGAGAAGAAATGGAGAAGATTGTGCTTTTCCAGTTAGGACAGAAGAAATTAGGATGTTGATGGCTAAGTGAATGCAGAACTGTGGCTCACTAAATACTGCAAAACTGGAAGTAGGAATCTCACAGAAACTGTTACATCATTGAAAACAAATACAGCAAACATTTACTACACAGGGAACCAGAAACCTCTTGAACTTTCTGCCAGAGATTACTGAAAAAAAGGAACATCTGCACATTCTAAGGTAATCAAACCAACATACACATCTACAAAATGACACTAAAAGACAAGAGTCAGGAACACAGCCTTTAACAACACTTGGTACAAGAAGTGTGGATGCTAGCAGGGTACAACCACACTGGACTGCAAGACACAAGCAGATTCACCTGCTTCCTGTAAGCACCAACTCCTGCTGCTGCTGGTAGACTAGCCACAGCCATGGGCGATGCTCTGATCCAGTAAGGCACGATTTACATCCTCTCTCCGTGCTCCAGAACACATGCATGTCTTGAAAGAGAGATCTGGCTGGTGCTTCAGCAACTGAATTTCAAGTTCATGCTCACCTGCAGACTTCTTACAGCCTCTTTGCTTTAAGTCTCTATACAGGCTATTCACCCAAGAAGGACTTGTCATTCTAAAGTTTCAGGATTTGGGGGGGTTATGTGTTGTTTGGGTTATTTGGGAGGGTTTGGGGTTGGCTTTTTTTTTCCAACAGTGATCACAGTATGTCTAGATTCCTACTACAGGAACAGTATACACATGCTGTTTCCCTGATCTTTGTCTCCTGATCCAAAACAAAAAACCCAGATAAAACAGGATTTCTCTCCTGACATTGGCAGAAAGAGTTTATCTTCCATTGTGATTTCACCTACCAAAGCATGGTAAGAGTTTGATGTGCAAGTTACCAGATTTTATTCAACAAGTATAAGCAGCAGATACCTACTCCACTAAGAGAATACAGAATAGGGTGTGTCCCTTTATCTAACTCCTACCCACGGTAGAAAGTTCAGAGCTCTTATCAGACTGGGCTCCATGAGTGCTGCTGAAACTGAAGAGTGGTAGGACATCCTGATAATCCCACAGGCAATTCCAGGATGCTGAACTGAGACAGCTGCCAGAGAAGCAGGAATTGTTTCCTTCATTCAGTGCTTCCCATACAGTACTCTAAGAATGATTAAATAAATAGCAGGCTGATCCTGAGCTACTGTAGCTCACATTTCACAGCTTTCTTTTCTTAATGATAGTTCATTCTCCTTTACAAGAATATATATTGACAGGTATGTATTTCTACTGTGTGCTGTGGGTAGAAGCAACAGATCTAGTCCCTTCTGAGCCACAGGTCATGACTATGTTTATAGAAATAGCAACAAAGCTTCTCATATTCTCCTTCCATTGTCCCAGTTCAGGACAGAATCAAACTGACTCTGAACCAAGCCTTCCTGTCCCTTCCCTTACATTAAGGGACATCTTAAATGTTAGCTCTAATTTCCTACCTCTACTTTTCTTACTCAAGAAGAAAGCAGCTCTAAGGGAGTCCTCAATCTTTCCCAAGCACGGCCATCTTCCTGGAGCACAGCATTCTCTCTCAAAACCCTTTCTTATTTTGAGTTGCCCCCAGAATATTTAAAAAAAACCCCTGTAATACTTAGGTAGTCCTGAACTTGGTCAAAGCCTTCACAGAGTCATAGAATATTCTGCGTTGGAAGTGACCCACAAGGGACATCAAGTCCAACCCAAGTAAAGACTGAGCATGTTCAGGGATTGGGAACCCACCACCTTGTCGTTTTCAGCACCATGCCCTGACCAGCTGAGCCAATCTCAGGGTCCTTGTTGGTCTGGTAGGAATTACCATGTCAAAGTGCTACAAGCATGCTAACATACAAGAGATTAAAACCCAATGTTTTTCTCCACCTGCTGGAGAAAAAAAATTCTGAAACAGTTATATTCTTTACAGACAAAATTTCTGTGGCTTTTCAAGTTACTGTGGGCAACTGCCACAGCTGTTTATGTTTATATTCTTAGCCAAGAGTAACACATGGCAGCTCTGCTGAGTTCATCCTAAAACAAGACTATTATAAACTGTACCATTTCCTATTTGCTGTAACCTAGAAAGGGTCACACAAATAAGTGGTGCAGCTCCACTGGTGTATGTCATCATGTTAAGCCACAGTATCATGATCTAGTACATTTCTAATGTGTTTCCTTTTTCTTCATTGGAGAATCAGAATTCATTTTCCAGACAGACATGGAAGAAGATTATGAGGAAAGAAAAACAGATTTGGAAAGGCACCAATAACTTGTTGCTTTCCAACCTCTCTTTTCAAAACAAAGTATTAGACTCATATTCAAAACCTACAGCAAAAAAAAAAAAATGGCATTCATACATATTTTGGGGATATTTGGGAAAACTGCAACTACGCTTCTCATTTACTGAAATAATTTTAAACAACTTACTTGAAATTGGATTATTCTCTCTTGGGAAAGGCACAAATACATTCTCTCAGTGTCTTTAAGGTAAAATGCACATTTATGGAGCTGTGATACTGGATCATCTGCATCCAATAATGCCGTTTGTTTATCTACTTTTCGAATTATCTGTGAATGAAAATAGTACATATATATTTAGAACAATTTCTATACTTTATTACATAAATACAGTCAGTAAAGGAAGTGAAATGTCATTTTTATAACATTTCCATACTCTCATTTTAATATCAACATTAGATTAATAATTCTTAATGCTTTTGAAACAAGAACACAACATTGAAGTGATAGTCATTACTATTTCAATGCGCTGCATCAATATACATTTTATCTATTTTTGCTCAAGGAGCGGGGAAAAAAATTATAGCTACTTTTGTTTCATTTGCTGGTGTAAAATAGCAGTTATTAATTATATTGTTATATTCAATTACTATTAATTACTATTCTGAGTAATTAATACACTTCTACAGAAGCTTTCACCACTGATAGGATCAACAACATTCTGTGGCAAACTGGTTGTTGAAGAAGAATCATTAAAATTAAGATTAACTAAAAGTATTGGGATGTCCTTAAGTGCAGTTTTTGGAAATAACAATCATAACAGATCTTATTAGTAGCTGGTCATTAAATATTACCTAAAAAAGCCTGCAAAGAACAATTGTTCCTTACATTTCATAGTTCAGTGAAAAAGTATGGGATTACTTAATTCAGATCTGTTTTACCAATTTATTTCTAAAAATCAAAAGCTATTCCCTTTGAGAGTGAAAATCTGCAGCTCGTACCTTTAACTCAACTCTTAGAAAGAAGTTTAATGCTTTATGCAACACTACTAGATGCAACAGCCATAGTGCCTGAATATTTCTAAGCTGACAATCAGAAACTCAACTATGTCCCCTGCAATATCTAATAATAATAAAGAGAATTATTAGGAATATACATTTAAAGGTTAATTTTTTTCTTCTAAATTCTTTGCATTGGCTTATAAAATATCTGCAAATGATCTTTTAATTGCATCACCTTCCATCAGTCCTGTAAGGCAGTATGACAAATGCTCCCCATGGCAAACAAAATAGGAACCTTTAGCCTAATTTGTTTTAATCTGTTTCTGCTTACAAATAAGGTTTCTGGAATAATAAATGATGCAATCTCCTTTCAGCAATAAAAAAGCATTGACATGAAGCCTTTTTAATAAAAAAGTGACATGCTCTTACTGATTTTCCTGTGCCTGAACCATATCTGTACTGTATCCAGTGTAACTGATTTTACTGGCAAACAAAATTTTACTTTTGTACCTTTTACACTGAGAAGGCCACTATCTTTTTCTTTTAGCTAAGTTTTGGTATTGGGAGAGAATTTCTCATTACAGTCCTAGCAAAATTAGTCCGGAAAGGGGAACAAAAGCCTGACTGCAGGAAGTCTGTTTTTATATTGGCACATTCTAAGGACTGCTTCTATCTAAATTGGAATTAGCAGAGCCTTGTATGAAACTTGCAATGGGCTGACAAACCACAGTTTCACAGAAGAACCCATATGAAGCACTATTGGTTAATAAGCACATAGAATTCCACTTAGGCTGGCATTTAGTGCATAAAACAGGAAAAGAAATCTATAATTATAATTAACTTTATTTACAAAACCCAGTACTGTGTATCCAGAAGTATTTTTTTGTTGTTGTTCACAAACCTTAACTGGTTATTCCAAAGGCAATTCCTATGTTTCAAATTTAGAATAGATAGTATTAATAAATATGGAAAAAATGTTCCTTGCAAGCTGCTACTGGTATAATAAATATATCCTCAGGAGTACACAGAAGTGCTTTTGGATTCAAATTAGTCCAACATTTTTAAAGGTGTGCTGGAACTCAACACATGGAAGAGTCCTACTGGCTGCAAATATTTTACTCATCTATTCAATATCGGTATTTGAAACATTTTGGAACACAGAAATCTACAATACTGTTTTTAAAATAGACAGATTAACCTATTTTGGCAGGCTTAAATTCTGAAAAATTCCCTATCTTATTTTACAAGTTGTTCTTTGTTTACAGAAATAATCTGCAATACAAAAAAAAGCCATTTTCCATATAAAACATGTATTACCCAAAGGAAACACACAGGGTCAAAACCTGAAAATACCACAAACTCAACTATGGAATTATATTAATTTGCCATCTATAAATTAATTACAGCATTGGAGAAATGAAACTGTACCAGTCTTGGGAGTGCCATGCCAGTAACTGAGCATACAAGTTTGACAGTCTGCCCATAATGAATGTAGCCATCTCTCACTGTGAATTCTTCTCCTTCTGATTCATCATCATCCACTGCATGAAACAGGAATTGTCAGAATTACTTGTTTCAATCACTGCTTTTCTTGATAGGAGAAACATTTAACACCACACTATTACATCAAATATACACTCAGTAACAAAACAAGTTTGCATATGGGCAATTAACATGGAGGATGCAGGAAAAAATGCGGGTTTTTTTTTTTTTTGTGAGGATGAAGGAAAGAAAGTGAAAAAAAAAATACACAGATTTGCTTTTACTTACAGAGGTGAATGTAAAATGCTCCCCACTGTTGTGAACTGGCATGGAAATTACCACCTTCTACGTGCAAATATCTGGTGCTAACTGTTTGGGATCGAAGTCTATTAAATAGTGCCACTTTTGTCCCTGATGCAATACATACTGCAAGGAACACATACAGACTTGAGATTATAAAATTACTTCATTATTACATACATAGAAAAGTATCAAAAAGTCACAAATAACAAAATAAACCGAAGAATACTTGAAATCAAGACATTATCAAATACTGGTAAAAATTAGAAAATATTTATATTTGTGACAGACCTAAAATAGTCATAAAATTTTGAGTGCAATAACATACGTAGTGGCTGTTCTCCAAAGGCATGCTAGCTCACAGAATTTTGCCACTTAGCCAAATAGGCCAGTGCTTGCTAGCTGAAAACTTCTTCTGTTCATAGTTCTCCAGCAATTGATTATTTAAGCAGAAGCTTTAGCTTGCCCTTGTGAAGTACTTAAGACAACTTCCAGCAATCATTTGAAGAATATTTGAAATAAAAAGACAAAGTATTCTTACAAATCACAAGCAATTGAAAGGAAGACAGATGTAACTATGTCAAATTATAACCATGCAACTTGTAATGTTCTCAGATCTGAACTTACTTATCATTCAAAAGAGAAATGTAAAGTTTGCTCCCCTAAAAAAACCAGCAACTAAAATTTTGCCATCAGAACAGGCATGTTGTTCTACTTGGTTCATATTTATTATTGAAGAATGCTTGGTTCATATTCACTGTCCATCAAAACTATCTGTCTGAATACAAATTCAACAGTGCATACTCCGAGCCCACGGGTGTGAACTGCACAGCAACAGATTGCCTTTAGTCATGTGCCAAGCTAGCGGCCCCGAGATCCACATTCCATAGGTGAATGGGTTCCAGCCCAACACAGATGGAAGAGCCTTTTAAAGCACTAGTGAAGAGAGAGAGAAAAACAAACAAAAAACAAAAAGGGTATCTCTTGAGGTGCTCCAGTGGTATGCAGGCAAAAAACGTTGGAGGAAAAGCAAAAATGTTCCCAATTATTCATTAGCACCAGAGATATCATTAGTTGAAAAACACGGTAAATAAATAAATCTGGGTGAAATATCACCATACAGATTTCTTAAACTACTACTTAAAAGGAACCATGCAAAACAAAAATAAGAACAACATGAAAATGGCATGAGACAGTAAGAAGGTGGCTGTGATGTGACGAAGTGTAGTTTGGGTAACATGATGCTACTCATTTATCACAATCTGAAAGCAATCTCTTCAATACTGATCAAAACATTCTAAGCACCAGATCAAGGCAGTTAAAGAGATCCAAAAGCTTAGAAAGCTGAGGCAGAGCTTTCCTTATACACTTGTCTACATGAATTCATTCCTCAGAATACACAGGGGTTTGGGTGGGCCTTTTGTATTTACTAAATAATTAACCATGACTGCATAAAACTCAACAGGGTAACCTATCTATATTGGAATATTTTAAAATACACTGATGTGTACAGTTCTGAAATACAGCAAAAAAACAGACGTTGAAAATTTCATCATACTTCCCTTGTAGTCAGACCTTAGAATACCTAACAAAAAATTAGTCTGAAACAAAATTAATTGCTAAATAAAGAAAAAACTGTGAAATACTTACAGTCTGCATTTTTCAGTGACTGTTTCTTTTTAGAAGGTTTGGAGATGACTTTGATCCTTTTACTGAGGAACACACCGATGTCATCGCTATTGCCATAGAACATTTTTACAGATAACATGAAGTGCTTTCTCTTGTCTGAGTCTGATATGTATAATGTTTTGGCAGTGCAATAATTCTGTAGGTGAAAACAACGTGGCTTATTCTTTGAAGTCAACCCAGTTCAAGAAACTATGCATATTTAATTATCAATAAAGTAGGAAAACTGATGCAATAGTTTCTAAAGCAGGTGAGAACCTGTTTTTTCCATCTCTTCTGCACGCATTTCTTTTATGACTACTATTTGACTTTGTGAAGCGTTGCACCCAACCTCATTACTCTATAATATTCTGAAGACCCTTATCAGGACTACAAGACATGATTGGAGACCATAACTGTGGCAAACCACCTGTGAGGGGTCAAGAGCACTACTAAAAATTACATTTGATTAGGGCTGTACAGACTCTACACTGGGCATGCACAAGGGACCACCTGTGCAGAAATGTGTTGAGCTAAACTTTTCTTGAAAGGATGGGAAATTATTGGGTTTTGAAACACAAGGAAGTTACTTTTGGCTACGTGTTTATGCTAGGTGAAAACAGAATTTAAAAAAAAAATCTCATAACGAACTTCAATTATTCTTTTCCTATTCAGCATTTCTGGTAGACTGTGCTGGAAATACCAGGTAACTATAAAATACTGTTTAATAAACATCCAGGTAAAATGAACAAGCTGCTAGCTCTATTCCAACTGTTTTAAGTCACCACAAATACCTTTAAAAAAATCTCGTGAGCAATTTACACCACTGTAAAAATAACCTACTAAATTTTTAAGATGCTACTTCATATGTATTTTTTGGCAAAGGGGCTTAAAAATTACTTCTAGCAGCAGGTGTTTTGATACTTCCTTGAAAGCATTACTCACTCATGCAAGTCAAGGAGCAGGACAGAGTTTGGGCTAGAAATCATATTTTAGTTAGCCACTGATGCCTACCAAATAACCTAACAGTCTACTGAGTCTGCATCAACAATCTACAAATTAAAGGTCAGTACCTTGCTATGACCCTATGAGCCAAAACCAATTATTCAATTGTCCTAAATATTTGGAGGCTTTTTTTTTTTCAACCATTATGTAATACCTAGAGTGATCCAAAAATAAGAAATGGCATTCCTTGAAATATGTAGCTATAACATCCTTTTCAGTTAGTTATCTTAGATGTTTATTACAGTGTTTCTACCTTTCCTTCCAAGTTCAGCTGCTGCATTTCTTGGTCACTGTTTCCTATCCCAATAAAGGCGCAAGGTTGTGACTCCTGCTCAGTGCAACCATCCCGCTCCATTTGCTCTTTTTTTTTCTTCCACCCACTGCCCATGAGATAGACACATGGAGGAGGACAAAAGAACCTGAAAATGAAGAACACATTGTGGAATTACACAGTTTTCCAAATAAAGAAACTTATGCTTTCACATTCATACCTTGCACTAGAGTTTATACAGGTATGCCCTTCATCTGTCTCGAAGATTTTCTAAAATGCAAATTAAAAAAAAAAAAGGAAAAAAAAAAAGAAAAACAAAAGCAAGGAAAATCAGCTGTAGATGCACTGTCACTGAGAATCTTTCCAGCTCAATATATGTCAGGTAACAGTCTGCACCTCTATAAAACACCTTAAAAAGAGATTCTGAAAAAAAGGAAAAAAGGCCTCAAAAGTTATTATAGTCTTTCGCAGGTGCTTATCATGATGGAGTAATTAATAGACACAGAACAGTTCCACGAACTAATTTAATGGAGAACTGCTGACTACAATTCCTAAACACTTGGAGTTTTGTCATAAGCAAGGAGGGAGTTGATTCCATCCACACATAAATCTCTCCCAGTTTTCAAATGGAATAGATAATTTTATATCTTCATCAGTATGTGTAAAAACCAAGGCCTAGTTTTCAGCAGCACTGACTCAAATCTAGTCTATTGCTACTTATAGCAGTATGTTCAAAATTAAATTCAGCATTATAATACAAGGCATTGGTCTTGAAGTTTCTGCAAATTGTTAAAGCACAAATGATGAAAAGGTTTGGTTTTAGTTAGCAAACAAGCTGCTCTGTTTTTATCATCATTTCACTATGATCAAAGATAAAGCAGAATGAGTACATCCAGCTGTGAGGTAGCAAAGGAGGCATGTAAGGGAGGGCAGCATGAAAAAGTTTCTAATTATTTTATTTACCTCAATTTGGAGAGTAGTGGTACAACTTGGGACTTCTGCAACCCAATAATGACTCCTACCTTTACAAGTGAGGATTGTCTGGCTTTGCTCTTTTTTCTTTTTGTTTTTTTAAACTGGGCTTTGGACAATCAAACTCCAGGCAGGGGGAGCAGGCTCCAGGCTGTGGCAGTAGCCAGCTGTGCTGCCCGTGGTCGTGGGCAGGAGCTGTCAGGGCAGGGGGGAGAACTGAACTGTGGGCTCCAAGTCATGGAAAACGATCAGAGGACAAAATTATATAGTTTCTGAAGCGCCTGTGGGAGTCCTGGGCAAGAGAGGTCAGTGGCAGGTAACTGGTTGGACTTGGATGACTGGAAAGGTCTTTTTCATCCTAAATGATTTTTATTTCTATTAAACACCACTAATGGTTGCTTTAGTATGAAAATCTAGTGTAAACCTCCTATTTATCTCACCTATTCAGCATTATTCTTTTTCAGCGTGATGACATTTAACAGATATAAATTGTTTTTCTAAGTTACTCAATTCTTCATAGATGAAACCAAAGTGCTGATAATAATACCATAATTAAATACACATATATTAAGAATACATATAAATGCAATCATTTGTAGTATTTTTTGGACAGAAATAATGTATATTCTCTGTCAGAGAAACAAATTGCCAAACTTTAAGTCTTACTGCTATTTAAAATGTCTTGGCAGTTATGAAAATGAACAAAAATTTACACTGCCTGCAGGCAAAAAACTCCTCCAACTTTCTTTCTTGACTCTAAATCTGCAGTCAAAATTTTTCACTTACATTCCTTCTATTCACAACACAGCAAAGCAGGTGTTATACCAATATGTATAAGTTGAACTATCTATGAACCTCTTGCAAAAGTATCGTGGTCATTAGCTATAAACTATTCCTGATAAAGAAGTTATACCCAGATTAAAAATTAGTGTCAAGCTTTATTAACAGAGCACGGCTTTGCTAAAACAACCCTGACCAAACAAAACCAAGACAAAAATCCAACAAATCCCTTCTATTCCAAATAGTATTACACCATAAAACACATAACACATTTACCTTCTTTCTTCATGTACTCTTTTGTATTTATCTTACAGGTTAGAAGACAAGAAAAAAAATCCCTACTTTTTTCATATCCTTTTTCATTTCAGATGTATTCTAAACCAAGTCCTTTGAATAACTATGGCCACTAGATGGCAATGAAGACCTGTAAGAAACAAGGTGTAACCCACTGATGAAGGGAACACAAAACTAAAACAATTAAAGCACTCTTAAAATTAGAATGCAGAGAAAAACCTTTGAAAACTTACTGAAAAAAGAAAGAAACCTTTAAAGATGATAAAATTTTAAGCTTAGTTAAAACTACAAACATGAAGAAAGAGTCTGGACACACAATTTGAATGGGTTTCTTTCTTATGTATCTATCTACCTCTTTCTCAGCCTTCAGGCATACACAGCTAAAGACTGGGTCCTTTAAACTTCATAATTACAGTTCCACAAACTCAAGTACAGAAGAAATTAGCTATGAATATTCTATCCAATACAGAAAAAGTGAACCAGGTTTGAACTTTGGAAACACTGCATTAAATCAGATAATCATCAAAGGAGAGAACAATATTCCTTCAGTCAATTCAAGCCAATCAATACAGAGAAAATGTGGTACTTCAAGTAGAGAAGCTTCTCTAACCCAACCTGCCAGGAAGCAACGGCTTAAAGGGAAATAAGATCCGCTCCTGTCATTTCTACCTAGTTGTGATGCACTCAGTGCTCTCCTCAAACCACAGGTTTCTGTCACAAACATTTGCTTTTTCAAATCATCCAAGTCATCCCTGTGTTCATCTTAGAGAAGAAAGAGTTGCAAATTTGAATTTGCCTTCAGGAGAATTCAGATGCTTCTACTAGCTAGTTATTTTATATTCAGAGTGACTTTAGAAGGGAAGTTTCTCCTTTGTATATGTTGGTCAATTCCAAGTGTTTGTCAATTACCCCGACTGTTCTGAGAATGAAACTGCTCAGCAATCCTTCTTCACAGGAGATCAAAGAACTAATAACATCCACTAAAGAACTCAACATGACAACAAACAAATGAAAAATCATTAGGTACTGCAGTGCTAAGGACAAAGCAGTGGAGCCACAGGGTAAGCCCTGGAAAAAGCCATGCTCTCAATAACGGATTTTATCCAGAGGACAGGCACACTCAGTTTAGTAAAAGGAAGTATTTGATCAGATATTATAGGAGTTCCTTCACTAACAGCTGTAAAACACGATGCAGCTACAGCATCCTCATGCTAATCAGCAGTGATCATGTTTAACTGTGAACAGCACAATCAAAACACCAATCTGGCTCAGAGTCTTGAGGTGAACTATGCCTTGGAATCCAAAACACTTCAGCCCGTTGAACTACTGAATGTTCACACTGTTCAGACTCTGAAGAGAGATGTCCCAGTGAATGTAAATATGGAAAACAATACCCACACTCATTAGGACTAAACAGCACCTGAGTCTCTATCAACTGAATGCCTTTGAAAGGTGACAGTCATCCAAACAGGAAACATCAGGCACAAAGGCTTAAATTCAACTAAAGCCCAAATGTGAGCTTCTTACCTCCAGGCTTCTTTGTTAAGCTAAAAACCATTGACTCTGTGAAGTGCAAGGCTTGTAAGAAGGGTCGACTCAAAAAAGTCAACTCCTTTCATTTCTCAAATTAACTTAGAAATTCTGCATCCATGCACCTGGAATAGTGTTATTGTGATGCCTACTTAAACCAGGCCACACTACATGAGATCTGCATCATCTACATCAAGTTTTTAACAGTGTATTTCACCATCTAGTAACCCCCATCAAAACACTGAAAGGTAGATACTGTGCTAACCTTTTAATTATGATGTGCAAAGTTTGCTATTGGCAAGTATTTTCTATGACCTTGAAAAGACTTAAACACAGACTGGAACAAGAGGTGGAATTTTGTCTAGGTTTTTTTAAAGTTCTATAATTACTTGAGAGAGGTGTCAACTTAAGAAATAGTTCCTTTTGTAACTTGAATTCCTCATTATAAAAGTAATACAAATAAAGTCATTCTTTAAGGTCCAAAAATTAACCAGATTATATCTATGCCATAATGAAATCCCTCAGAAAACAAGAAATTTGCCTATAAAAATGGGTATGAAATACACTTCTTTCTAGAAAGATGTATGCAAACCAACTCACTTCAGAAATGGTAGTGAATGTAAAAATGATGAAAACTTGACTGTCCAGTTGCATAAATCAGCATTAAAACTTTACTAATTTTGCTTACTCTAGAAATATAAAGAAACAAAGGCCATAGTCTGCTATAAATAAAGCAGA
The DNA here is from genome assembly GCA_013401135.1 of Cettia cetti. Lineage (NCBI taxonomy): Eukaryota > Metazoa > Chordata > Aves > Passeriformes > Sylviidae > Cettia > Cettia cetti. The sequence continues at coordinate 39,873 of VZUI01028394.1, forward strand.
AACAATTTAAAAACTCAGGAAAAAAGAAAAAGGAATATAGAAATTCATCATTCAATTTTACTAAGTACCTTAGGGCACACATGGATTCAAGGATTTAATAACTGGCACTTTCTTTTATGTTGGTAAAAACAGGACATCATTACTGATGCTGACAGTCTGGGAACTAGCAGAGACAGTCTACATGGTATGTTAAAGCTTAAGAAAAACTAAAATATTTAAACTGAAAAAAAGGAAACCTCATGGACATGTATGGGAGAAGAGGGAACAGGCTAAAACTGATGCACAGAAGTTCCACTTGAACGTGAGGAAGAACTTTTTTACTGTGCAGATGACTGTACGTGGAACAGGTTGACCAGAGAGGTTGTGGAGTCTCCCTCACTGGAGATATTCAAGAAGCATCTGGATGCAATCCTGTGCCAGGTGCTCTAGTACCTATAATTGTAACATGTACTGTATTGGTTTTTGCATGGAATGTTTGTCATAAATGCAGTCAAGATAGACCTATCATTTTTTTTAAACTTAGTACAGACATGATTCAGAAACTTATCTTACTGAATTTTCCTTTCATATTAATGTGAAATTATTCAGGAAAAAACTTCTCTATACATATTCACTGTTGATCATTTATTCCAACATTAAAATGGAATGTATAAAATGAGAACAATTTTAGGCAATGGAAGAAAAGCCTAAAGATAGGGAACCTCTTAGTAGAAACAGGCCATTGAATGCTATGGGTTTGCAGCACTTGTTACATAATCAAATGACTAAGGACAAAGCATTTTATGTTTCTTCAAACTACAGTGCAATCTGAGGAATACTGCAAAGTGTTGTGCACCCAACTACACACGATAGTTTCCTCAGCTCCCAGCTGCAGAGAGACTTCAGTCCAGCATCAAAAGTTACCTTTTTTCATTTCCATATGACTTCTGCGCAACTTTCGCATGGAGTATCAGCACTGTTTGGTCACCTCGCTCCTTCAGGTAATTTCGCATTGCTTCCCTAAAAATCAAAACACAGCATAAGCTTTGAAAGTTCTTTTGGTTTTGTTTACAACAAAACGAAGACAGCTTTAGGGAAAAAAACCCAAAGACCTGAAATTCCAAAAATGCCATCATTAACAGGGTCAAGATGCGTTTGCTTACTGTTCAAGACAATTACACAGGAAAAAGAAGTAACTATCCTGCACAAAACTAGTAATATGAGGTCTGTAATCATTTACAATTACTACATTTTCTAGAAAAAAATTTTCTTGTGATGTAAAATCATATCAATGCCAATAATTACACCATGTTTAAATCCTGTTTCATTAAGAACCACGCCATTAAGAACAAATTAGAATACATTTTAATTAGTTAAATATTATCTTCATGACCAATTTAGTATCTCATGATGACAAATTGTCTAAGCTTTTAACCAAATCAGTGCAATGTTTATATAGAAGTTTTTTGATTTTAAAGAAACTTAGAAAAAAATTAAATTTTTCAGCATATTGTTTCACCTAGTTTTTTAGGGAAAAGATCTACTTCCTGCATACAATCAGGTTAAAAAAAATATTTTAAAAATGTTTTATTGTTCATCATCACTGTAATTACAGATGTTATATAAATGCTGTAATTACCTCAACACACCAACAACAATTCCTTGAGAGGAGCGAGAGAACAATAACAGCCAGTCACTCTTCTGTATAATAATCTAACTGTTCATTAAGCAGCATGCCAAATTCAACACCCTAGGGATCAGCTGTGCCGGAGTGCTGGCAGGAACACCAGTTCCTGAAGGAGCTTTTTGAATGCCCACAATGCACTCATCTTCAAAGTCATCTACCAGAGAAATAAATTATGAATTTATCAAAATTTTTATGAAAAGACAAAACCCTACATAAGAAGGATTTTTTGTTTAGTTGTCTGGATTTTTGTCTTTCTTCTGTGTACTGTGCCAACTACTGAATTCCCTTAGGACAGATCTAGAAAACCAAACATTTCTAGTGAAAAAATGATGGAAGATAGAAAGCAGTATTTTATTGCCTAGACCTTTTCCAAAAGAAATCCCCATACAGTTTCATAGAGAAAAGCAAGTAGATTGAGCCAGGGTTGGGTTGAACAACAACAACTCAGCTTTGTTAATGATGTTTTACAAATTGTTGTCCTTGTCATTCCTGCGTAGGACATGATTAGTGTCTAATGAACAGCGAGCCAAATAGCAGGATGTAACAGAGAATAGACTTGAATTACTGTTTTAAATTTGGACTGACTTGATCTATTTACATAAGACTGGTAAAACTGATGTTTATCCATGAAAGTACAGCTGGAAGAACTGTTTCAAAGTCCACAGAATTATTAATTTACAGCCATTTTTAAGAATATATTTTAAACTCCAAAACATAATTCACTGCAAAATTATTATTATACATTTCATTATGATATATATTAGCTGCATTTAAGTTGTTTAAAAACTTTTAATCTGACAATTGGAAATGTTCTATTAAGACTATCATGCTAAATTACGAACATCTATCATATTAAAAAACTTTTGACTTTACTATTAAAAAACTACTCCAACCCAGCAACCCACACAGAAAACTGCTCAGTGCTATCTAATTTTTATTTAGCATTGTTTGAGGAAGAAAATTTGTGTTTTCTACTGGTCTGTTTCTACATTGGATTTGTACAATCCAAGCTCCTGCGAGAACAAGCGATCATCCCCCTCCTATCCCTTCCACTGATATCTTATGTGACTTTTTTCATTATTCAATCCTAAAACTCTTCACAAAGGCAGTGTTATTATAGTTTACATCTAAAACCAACTAGCATAGTATGAACAGAGTAGTGCTTTTCTGCCGGAGCTTGCATGATCATGAACAGATTATTAGTCAAATGAGGCAGCCTGTAAACAAAAAACCCATAGCAATTTTCCAATAATTGAACTAAATGCTTTTAAGGGTTTACAGATACATTTTCAGCACTACATAAACAAACCAATCTTAAAAGTCTGGGTGACAATTGTTCCATTTTAGCAGTTTACTCCTCAGAGGAAAGTTAAATTGTTTGTTTCCAACCTCTATCATCACAGGAAAGGTTTTCAAACTGCTGCTTTGAAGGATGGCTGGCGCTTCTCAGATACCCACCCTGTATTCAGGAAAGAGCAACAAGCATACCTAGTAGCTAAAATCCTGCACACGAAATTTAGAGTAACTACAGAAGAACAGAAAACTTAGTTAAAAGCTCTCACTGCATAGTCACTTCTTTTTTTATTGCTCCTTTTAAAACATAGGTGATACACTCTATTTTTGTTCTTTTTTTTTTTTTAATGAAGCAAGATTAATTCTGTAAGTAACTTCAGAGCTATAGTAAACATGTTACTACTCAACATGGAAAGCAGCTCATTACTGAAAACACAGTATCCTCAGATACCCCTGAAGACTGGCAGGTCAACAAGAAACCACCATGTTTGTTCCAGTACTTTATAGTCAGTACGGATCAATTTTGCATTGAAATGAAGTTTAATGATGACAAGCTAACCTAAAATTTATCCAGAAATACAGAGTCAGATATTCACAACACAAAGTGTAAATATTCCCATCGTGTGCTATCATAAAGTATCATCTCATTCACAACAGAGGCTATCAGGGTGACAAGGGGTCCTCTATCACCAAACAAAACTACAAAACAAATGGAACATCTTTTTTTGCTTTCAAGCAAACAGTGTATTTTACAGCCAGGAGCTAATTATAACTGGCACAGTTCGTGGCACAGAATAATAAATATTTGTATAGACTGTGATAAAGCAGTTCAAAAAAAGAAAGTGGCTACTTAACAGTTTTTGGTGTAAATACATCCCAGGCAGGCCAGGAGCAAATCAAACACTGTACTTCAGTCACTCTAAACTTTCCAGTGGATTGACATGATAGTTCTATCTGATACTCTCTCTGATTGTTTGGAATTCACCAAAAACTGGTTAAGATCATTCCTTTACATGACTGTGTTCAACTCTGGCAGCAAAAGTGTTACATGACCTCACTTTTACTCAAGAAACAAATGAGCTCATTCCTTAAAAATAAGCAGATCCACATCCTACTGAATAATTTACAATAACTGATACATGAAGTCAACACCATTTCTGAAAATGCACTTTGAGTTTCATATTAAAAATAAGCCACTCTGTTAAAAATTGTACTTCTGGCTGCTGATTGCATATATAATTGAAAAGCTTTGATATTTAAAATTCTGGGGTTAGCAAGTCACACATTTTTAACCTAATTTTTTTGAGAATGAAAACAGTTAACTTCAGAAAAATTTTAAATACTGAGTTTCTTTAATGCTTACCTTGTGAGCCGTTTCGGTTGAGGTCGCTCTCCAAATTTCCTGAAAAAAGAAGTAGTTGCTAATTTAAAACAAAAGCATTTACTCAAAATTTTACAGTAAGATACTATCCCAGCTTCATAATTTTTGAAATTGTATTAGAATTTAATGTCTTTTCTTTGTAATTTCCTAGATAAGATCACTATTAAAGTATTAACTGCCTCCTTGCAACAGCTTTTCCCACCATAGCAGAGGCTTTTTGTATTTGAACACTAGGTAGCTTTCTTTGTTGAAATCACATTTGCTCTCAGAATCACTTCTGAAAAGTTCAGCTATCATAAGAATGTAAAGAAACAGAAGATCTTTGCCATACAATTGACCAGCAGTGCCATCAACAAGCAGCTACTGTATACATACAGAAATTAACAGACATCTGTGTTGACAAATTGCGAATGCTTTCCACCAGGACAATTTCTCAAAAATCTGTTTTTCCTTCATGACTTCTTACAAAAAGGATGACAACATTTTCATACATGCCAGTACAGAATTACAGGAAAAATCGCTCCTATGGAATGCAGCCAAGCTTGATCCATAAATAGACTGCAATACACTCAATGTTTTTTTGCTAAAAAGTGTTTTGAGACAGCTGTACTTCTTTCAGTGTTTCAACACCATTCTTGAGAGAAAGAACATTCTTTACACTAGGCTAAGACTTTCCATGAAAGTGTTTATTTACATAAGACACCAAATTAACACATGGCAGATACATTTTCATTACCAAAAACATCCTCAGATTAAACCAAAATGGTCAGGTAAAACATGTAAAAAAAGGAAGGCTGCACCCAGCAATGTACATCTGCTAATCCTGGTGAGGAAGTGTAACCACAATCTAAAATGATGACAAAGACAGGGGAAAAAACCCCCAAGAAACCCACAAAGCAAAAACAAAACATCACAAAAAGACAGACTTAACACCTTTCTGCCTAAAAATAAATAGAGACATAAGAGACTGTGCTTCTGCTGCCAGTTTTCATAAATATCTCTATGACTTGCCAAGTTCATTTTATAGGTGGGCAAAGCTGTCCCTTTAAGCTTCCTGGATAGGGAAAAGAACCCTTTCCTACTATTGTCCTACAAGAGTGTTGGAGGCTCCCTAGGACAAGAATTTGATCATTAAGTGATGTGACAAAAAATTCCCTGTTCGTGCAATGATCTGTCCTGGACTCTACAGCAACTGGTGATGGAATGGTTTTGTATTTAATTTCTGTAATCCTAGAAATGTGCAACTATGTAATTATTATCATTTAGAGTTGAGCAAAAGAGCACACTCCTGACAGGGCAGTGACAACATTCAGCCAGCTGTAAAGTTATTTTTCAAGACTTGAGAAATATGCCTTCTAAAATACTGGCAGTCCACACAGATGAACTGAATAAATGACATGAAGCCAAATTTTCTTTTCAGCTTAAACAATGAAATAAAAATTTATTTTTCCAACCAGACATAAATTCCCCTCATGTTTTACTTTGTTGTTGTTAGAATACAGTTCACCTCTATGACTTAATTTTAATTTTAAATGAAAGAATGAAACCAGAATTCTTGCTGTGAGATTTGGTTTTATATTTTTTAATTTTGAGGTCTACTGGACACAAATTTTTTATTTTTCTCTGTGGTATGCATCACTGCATTGGCATATTTGTAATGCAGAAAAGGTAACCAGAAAACCCAAACAGCTTTGCAGTCAGACAGCAGGAGAGTTAAATCCAGAGTCTTTCTCTTCTAGCAGTTATCTTTTCAGGACCTGCCTAGCTACCCTGAGTCTCTGATTTTGCCTGGGTAACTGTGAGTAGGTGTATCCCAGCTCCCCCATACTATCTGTCTAGTTGCTGTTCTCCCCTGAAGACACAGGATCGTCCTATCTGACAGAGGGTCTGGGACTTACTAGACAACAGATGACCTTCAAGCAATACCCTACAAACATCCCTGTAGATTAGCTCCCTGCTTTTGAGCAGAACTACTACCTTTGTTTCAATACCTCTGCACATTTCAACTTAACACAAAAAAAAAAAAAAAAGTGCTTATCTTGGAGCAAAGAAGGTATTATGGAGAAAACAGTTAGTGTGTGTACTGTGGCCAACAGATCAAATCAAAAGAGGATGCTAGTATACCAGAAACTGCATTACCACAAAACAAACCCTCATAAACAAAACCTCACACTGCCTCCAAGGTAACACATACTCTTGCAGAACTCTTGAGTGCAACAGATACATTCCTCGCACATACACTTAATTACTGAACACAGTTCTATTAACAAGAGATCTACAAAACGCAGTTGCAATTACTGAAAAAAATAAATTCCATCTTTTCCTTTAGTCAAATCCTGAACATGCAACACAGGAGAAAAGTACCACAATCCCCATTCTTCAGAATCACAGCCAAAGCACTGAGTCACTCTGGAGATGTAGAGCAAACTCTGATCTGATGCTCAGTGCAGTACTTCTCTAACTCATATACCAGCTTTCCCCAGCCTCCTCCATACAAAATGAAGTTATTTATGTCACTGTGATCACTTGTGATCACTTGTATTAGAATTAAATGTCTTTTCTTTGTGTTCAGATAGCAACACGAACCTTTCAAAGAGATTATATAAATTGGGTAAACCTTTCATTATTCGTCCAATATATAGCAGAGAGAGGTAGAACAGGAGGAAATTTAAGTCCCACTTTAACTGTTTCTAAATTAAATTCAGCAACTTTTCTTCAATAATGTTGTCTTGACAGATGACTGTGGCTATGTACCATAACAGCCTTTTCCTGCATCATTACAGAATCATTACAAATATCCCATCAATATTGACCTCTCTAGCTCAACAGCAATAGTTAAAAGAAGTTAGAATTAAAAAATGATTAAGAATGAAATAGGAAACGGAAACATCACCATATCATGGCATTATTCTGCCACACCCTCAGAATTCTGAAAACTCGCAGCAGTGGAAAAAGTTATCTCAGAGTTAGAGAAGTTAGCATGAAAGTCAGTATGAATAATCAATAGTTTTTGTAGGCAATTGGCTAGAACTCCAGCCTTCAGTGAGAGCATGAGAGAAAAGTGATAGATGCAAAGACCTAGAGACTGATAAAAAATATGCAGAATGTAGAAAGGAGACAGTTATTCTCTCCTGTCTCACAAACACAGGAATTGGGAAATATATCCAATACAAAAATTTAATTTTAGAATATTTTTTCCTTGCTCTACAAACACAAAACTGAGTTGTGAAACATATTGCTAGACAATATTGTGGAGGCTGAAAGCAGAAGTGGGCTCAAAAGATTAAACAGAAGTCTGATACAGAACTCAATTAGATTCTATTAAGTAATAATAGTTACCTATTTTTTACAACCTTGTTCTAAACCTAAACTATGTTCTACCAGCAGCAAAGAAAATAGCATGGGTTAAAAAAACCCAAACCAATCTACATTTACCCTGTATTTTATATTCTTTCCTTACTTATCCATTACTGATGACTAGCAGGCATTGATCAGTATGTATACTCCTATGAACCAGATATATTCCAAAGCAGCAACTGCATCCAGGATGCCAGATTTTCAGTCACACTACAAAATTCAAATATACAAGCAAGAGACAATTTGTTTGGTTTTTTTAAAGTCGCATGTACTTCATTTAATGGTTCATCTGGTTTACTTTTTCCATATGTTTCCAAACTGATGTAGAGATGTGTATTGACAACATAACTTGAAGATAGAAATTATCAGCAACTACTACACAGAAGAGAAGACTAAGAATCTTTTTTAAATTTTCTGATGTTAAGACAAGTGAAAATGCAAGAAACATTGTATCTATGGTTTTGTACTAAATGACATCCACTGCACAAGCTGTGATTGCAGCTATTTCAAACTTTCATATCTGACTGGCATGTTGAAAAATGAGCCAGTTCAGATATTACAAGGTTACCTGTTAGATATGACAGAGACTGCAACCTTTTTTTGTGTAGGTTTTCACTGGATTTCAGTGTTCTGGAATTTCTTTATATATTCAGGATTTCTATTTCTCCTTTCTTTCACCTTGAAAATATGCAGATTGATGCATAACAAAAATGTACAGAAGAGGAAACTAAAAATGTATCATAGTTCTATTCTTGCAGTGGTTATTAGGCAAGATAAACATACGTAATTTGAAGTCCTAATTACAGGTTATATGTGTCATTATATCTGAATGCTCACCAAGTTCCTTTAATTTCCTGGGTTTTTTAAATTTTACTATCCAAGACAAAGTGCTCTTTCAGGTGTCCTGTACTGGGATTCTAGACATACAGTCAAGTTGCTGTTTCATTCTCCTCAGTTCAAGCTGGATTCTACTAGTATATCCTAACACTGTACTGGAAACATAAGTGAGAGCATTAGTCACACCATAATCACTTGCTATTGGAACAAGTTATACTTGTCCTAATAATTCTTTTCTCAGTCTTGTTTTCTTTCTCCAACCACCAGTTAGCATTCTATTATTTCCTGTGTTTTGTCTTCTGATGCTTTGCATAAATTAATTTCATTTCCACACTTTGCACTGTAGGCATAACTTCCTTCAACATCGTATCCCAAATCATTCTTTTCAAGTCCATACTTTTCATTAAGCAAGTCCCAGTTTGCCATTTAAAATTCTTTTCCCCATTCACAGAAATGTAAGGAAATATTCTTTCTCCTTTTATCTCTTTACTGTTCTACAAGTTAAGTACGGAAGTTAACAAGTGAACTAACACTAATCTCAACAGTACAGTAGATAGTTTTACTCAAACTTGTAATATTCTCAGGTTAGGTAAATATATGGCACAATATACAGGATAAGTATCAAATGTTTTCAGACAATACAGAATATGAAATCCTATTTGGAATTCCTAGCTCAGATAAAATATGTACTATAATTTTCTATGGCTGAAGAAAAATGAATTTTCACTGTTTTCAGCATCTATCAGTAGTTGTATGCCTTTACTAAACATGCCAATTTTTTTTTTTTTGTTACATAGTCTTATTTTCTGGATATAAATGATTCGGCTCAATTTTTTTATTCAATGGTTCCATGTGTCAAGTCAGCTTTGAATAGAAAAGTAAATAAATGAAAATTAACCAAAACAGTTCTGCCATTTGCTAGAAAAAGAATTATGAAAAAAAATCTCAACAAAAATTGTATGCTATCCAATATTCAACTCTGACTGAAGATCTATGGTCACTAAACAGCTCTAGCATCCTCCTGCCTGGAATATGAACTTCAATTTTTTCCGGTCCTGGTCTTCAGCCAAGAACATCATTTTAACAGTCCCTGTGAAAGACCATTCACCTTTATGTACTGAGCACAGAAGCCTTAAAAAAATATTTCCGTAACATACAGAGACAAACTTTGGCAATTAGGTATTGTATCTTCACTTGGCCTATGGACTGACACAATTTTTGGCATCTAGTCAGAATAGCATGGATCTTTCTGTAAATGATCTCCAGAGAAGAAAAATGCAAAAGGGAGTTGTCAAATTTGACTACAGCAGAAACAACAGCTGAGCAGAAAGCAAGTGTGTTGGAGAGGCCAACATGGGGGAGCAGCAGAAACAGTGAGGACTAGGAATGGGAAGACATGAGCTGCAAACTAAGACTTGGTAAATGAAAAACACGGACCTGAGACCACTAAGGGAAATGAGGCACCAGAAAAATCTGTGGCAAGGCAAAACATTCAAATTTAACTCGAATATACAAAGCAAAAACATACACTACGGTTAATGTTTTCTGTGTCAATTTTTTGTGACAGAAGTTTCCCTGGTGTCTTAAAAATTTCAACACTGAAAATAAAAGTAAATACTTTCTTTACCCTTAAGAATCCAAAAGCATAATAACCAAAACCAAGCTGCCCAGAAAGCTGGTAGATGCCCCATCCTTGGAAACATTCACTGGACAGGGTTCTGAGCAACCTGATCTGACTGAAGACATCCCTGCTTGTTGCAGCGTTTTTGGACTCCATGACCTTTAGAGGTTCCTTTCAAAACAAATACCCATGTGTTGAGATCTCTATTTCCTTCCTGCCTTCCACAAGAATGAAGAGATCATGTGGTGCTTTGCTACCCATAGGTAACTCAACCATCCAGATGCGTATTTCCCCCTCATCATCAGATGGGTGAAGAGAGAAACATGAATAAAGAGCAAGTAAACTTTTGAGATAATTGTTTAACATAAAAAGCAGAAGTGGAAGTAGAGAAAAACAAAGTGAAATGGGCCTTTCACCACCACCCATAATCAATACCAAGCCACTTCTTAAGCAAAGGCTGTGTAACCTCTCTAAATCCCTCTCCCCTCCAGTTTATTGCTGAGCATGACATTATATGGCATGGAATAACTCTTAGATTTGTTTGGGTCACTGCCTGGTTGTATCCCTCCCAGCATCTTGTACCCCCCTTCAGTCATTGTGGGGGGAAAGACACAAGGCAGAGTGAGAAAGAGAGAAGGCCTTGATGCTGTGCAAACACTGTTCAGAAAGAGCTAAATTATCAGTTATCAACACTGCTTGGTCACAAAGAACATGGCACCGTAACAGCTGCTATGAAGGAAATTAACTGTCCCAGCCAGACCCAGTACAATGAGAAAAGAAAAATGGATACCTTCTGCATGGGAAACAAATGCCAGATTTTAAAAAGGCACAGAGCACCTATTCATTGGAAAAGTTTCACACTCCAACTGCCAACTGGACCTGCTCACTTGCTGGTGCTTTTGATTGATGTAGCAAAGACCTAACATCACTCCTGAAGAGCAAATTAAATTCTTTGTTTGTCCTGTTATACCAGAGTACATATCACAGTGTTTGCTGCACTATAACACCTCAATATGGATTTTAGAAAAAATCCCCAGACAAGTGTCACAAAGAAACTGGCTGGGAAGGAACTTAGCTCACGCTGTTCAGTTCAATAGTTTCGGTTCCATCTTCCAGAGCACAAATGTCTCAACATCGTGATAAATAAGATACAGCGATCACTAATTTAAGACAGTATAAGACCCAGAGTGTTTAACATAAAAATTAAATACAGACTAGAGTGATTAAAGATTTTACTTTTTCAGAGGACAACCAAGGGAAACAATGATTGAAATAGGAGGAGTCTATTAAAAACACCCCAGAGGTAGTCTTTGGCAACCTCTCAAACTACATTATGCAATCCAGAAAGAAAGAACACAAGAAAATGCAACTTCTGCTCTCCAACGATATGAAGTGACAATGAAGTTTAGTGAGAGCCTCAAGTTAAGTCCCAACATTTCTAATACCTATCAAATAGCTGGTATCCCACAAACCATGACATGGGATAGGATTGGGGAAGAAGAAATACTGCCATTTCAACTACTCTTAAGTGTATTTCAGCCAAGAGTGCAGCAGAAGAAATTCCTGTGCTTCACTTCAGTCCAGTTCTAAAAACAGTGTCATTGCAACCTTTTCCTAGACCTCTTACAGTGCCATGTAACTTGTGAAGGAACAAGAACAGTTTGTGACTCAACAGCTAGAAAAAACCTTTTAAAGAAAGAAATTAAAATTAGAGAAGTCATTTACAGTTTGTTTGTTTTTTTGTTTTTTTATCGTTCTCCCTCAGCTTTAAAATAACTGCTATATATCTGGAAATATAGAAAGTCTGTCAAGTGTTTGTTCAGCTCTTAGCACCAGATAACCAGACTCTCATTGTAACAGACTCTATTACTTTCTACCATGAGAAATGAAAATACTTCTCAAAGAATTAATTTCAAGTTACTTTGTGATCCATTACTACGAGCTCACCACTATGGATCTCAAGGGTTTACTTGGCCTGCTGAGGTTATCTAAGATCCAGGAACGTTAAATACTCAGGTTTCCATTCAAAGTTTGAGGATCAATACAGAAGTATTCTGTTTCAGCCACAAACAGAAACATCACCTATGAAATGCTGAAAGAGATGGATTTATGTAGCAGCTGGGATTTTTTTTTTCTTTTTCTTTTAATTGTCTATCCTCTGTTCATTTACAGCTTCAGTTTGCTTACCACAGACAAATTAGTGACGAACTGAAGAAGCACTGAGGAAAGTTCATATGTATGGACTTTTTACATGCTTGAAATTATCAAACCAACATATGCTACAGTGCCCATGTACAGGGCACACGAATTCTCAGGAGCAATCCCTTAATCTGGCATTTGCTAGAAACACCTCCTTTGGATTGAACAGCATACTACAACCCACATGGTAAGATTCAGCCACCCCACAGATTTGCTATGGTTTTGCAGATTTCTACATTTAAGATAACATGTTACATCAACTGCAAAAGCAGGCATACATTTCCAAACATAGGATATTCTGTTAATGTAGGTATACTTTTCTGTGCACAGATTTCAGTGAAGACAAGATGCAAATACTGAAAATATTTCTGTGCATTCACCTGCACAACCACAGTCGAATACAAACATTTTAGAACACAACTCCCAAGGGAAATGATCATCTGTAATTAGAAAACATTTTCTCATGTGGTGGTTTCACAGACCCAACGAGAATTCCTACATATTAAAAAAATGGGCCATTTATGATCCAGCATGAGCTGGCATATAAAGACCACCCCATTTAATACAGTGGTTGGAGCCACATCACTTTAAACATGTCTCCTGTTGGAGATAACTGCTGGATTTGATTTCTGTAAGTGCATCTTATTCCACACTGACATGCTTTATTTTTAAATGAATTTGAAACCAGTGCATATGATATGTCAATGCTAAAAATGTAGGGCTCAAAAAAGTGATGATCTACAGGTTTTACACATGATTAAGAAGTCAAAATACCTCAAGGACACAATTTCTAAGAGATTAATGAAAAAGATACATAATTGTATATACTAACTCAGTTAACATGGAAATAAACACAAGCAATTACCTGTGCTCAAACAGAACGTTTCACACTGATCTTCATGGATGCAGATATTAAATAAATGAACCATACCAATGGCTGAAACAAAGCCTTCAGGAGGAAAATTTTATCTTCTCCAAAACAAAAATGTGTTCAATACACACAAGTCTTATTATAGGAAACAGAAACAGTTGTATTACTGGTAACATCCAGCACTAAACAACATCCACCCTGGAAACACAAACCAAAGAACTAAAATAAACAAGCCAATATTGTCAAAGGGACAGATGATGAAGTAATTCTTGCCCACTCTATACTCCACAGCCTACAACTGCACACAACCTTCACTCTTCACAAAGTTCTGAACACATCAACATTTCTCAGGCAACTCCCCCTCCATTTTTTTTGGGGGGGGGGGTTTGCCCTCCACTGATTTTTGTAGGTTGTTGTAATTTAATGCCATACAGTCTAACCCAGCACACCCTGTGTTCCCAACTACCTGCATAGTATCCTAGATTAAGTAGTCTTTAAATCCTTAGACTACTCACATCCTAAACACTATTGTCTTGTTCTATAATGTCAGGCAGCAGGGGCACAGAAACCGCTGAAGAAATGTCAACTATCTCCCCCTGTTGCTCCCTCCAGACACAGCTATGTCCATAGGCGTGACTCTCCTGAGGCTGACGAAACCAACAAATTGACTGACAGCTTCCAGCTCACCCATCACAGGCTGCTTCAGCCTTCAAGACGAACACGTGCATTAACAGAGTCACACGCAGTCATCAACTCACTCTCACTTTTGCCTGCCAGCAGCCCTTTGGCCCTGATTCTCATTAGGGTGTCTACTGTAACAAATGTACTGTAACAAAAACTGCTATAAAGACTTTGTCCTGAAGGCTAGAGTTGAATTAAAAGTGAACCCATTTTTAAAAATAAATACAGTTTCAAAAATAAATTCACATACAAAGAACCAGTCTCAGCCAACCTGCTTTGAAACACTATTGTCATAAGGTACACTCTTTCTTATTCATCTTACAAAAGGAGATAAAATTAATTAAAACCACAGCAATCAAGAATGTCTAACAGACATGAACAATGGATTTCTACTACTCCTCAAGTCCCTTTCTCTTCTGTAAAGAGTGAACGACGGGTGGTCCAACTGCACTGTGACTCCTTGGAAGTAGGGGGCACAGCAGCCCCTGAAATCACAAAAACAGAAAGTTTTTGATCAATACACAAAACATTCCCCCTCTTCAACAACAACAACAACAAAAAAGACCCACCTGCTCCAGGGTGAATGCCACCAACCGTGTACTATCACATCTTTGTACTGCATGATTCTGTACTGCCCCCAACTACACTTAAAGAATTGAAGTCCTCCAACCCTGAGAGCATGTCATGTGTTTGAAACAAGTCTTCCACTCTACGGCACGGTACACACTTTTGGCACTATATCAAATAATACTGACAAAAATACAATAGAAAATGCTCTGCTTCACTTAGTCACGCCCTCTCACTGCAAGTCACTGGTTCAATTAGAAACTCCCTCTCCCTTTTCTGACCTGCTTTCATCCTCCCACACTGCTTTCATTATTGTCCTCTCTTTTCCAATCCCCATAAAATCGCAGAACCACAGCTGCAATTTAAATAAAGCTTTCACTGTATCAGTAAGCAGACTCACTTTTAAACAACTTACAGAAAGTAAACAAATTCACTTTTTTTATAGCTGCCTACCTAGATTGGGAAAAGACTCCACACAGTAATCACTGTACTCATATACGACTCTAAAAGTCAAAGGTCTTGTCCACACAGGACACAATTTTAATCAAGACAGCATTCACACAACTCTGCCACACTAAGTGAGGGAAGGAAGTCAGTAATGATAGCTTGTTTAATAAGGAAGTGTCTAAACATACACCTGGAGACGTGTTTTCCCTGCTTCTGCTTTTAGCTGTAGGTACCTGCAGCAAGGACCTGGTAATCCAAAGATCTCAGGCATACTGAAGAACTTAGATATTATCAACCTCAAGAATAAAGCTATTAAAAATTTGGAGTAGAATGTAAGAAACATACTAAAACATTACTCAATTTATTATTATTCCTTTATATTCACATATTATTTCTTTTTTATTAACTGCCTAATAACATTGGCTCAAATGTTTAGTGGAAACTGCAGACTTGGACACATGTACTTTGGCAACTGAATAAGTTATAAGCTTGAAAAATCAGCATGCCAACAGAATCCCAGTCCCTAAAACACAGAATAATTTGGCTCAGCTATTGCAACTGCATAGGGAATGCACTCAGTTTTATCTTCATCCATCCAAACCAAAAGAGAGTGGGTACTTGGAAAAAGAAAAGCACCTGCACATAGTTCACAAAATTGACTATTAAAGTCATGGTGATACCTAAAATCAGTCTGGAACACGATTCTACACAAAACATCACACACCACAGTCACAGCTTTCCTTGACAGTGGTTTTGCTCAGCTTATGATTATTAGAACTCTTCTTGTCCATCTGACACAGCAAATTTTCCTCAGGATCTCACCTTGCAGATCACCTTTGAATACATACTTCACAAGCAAACTTGATTTTTAATTCCCAAGAAAGTGATTATATATCCCCTACTAAACCATAATTCAAGTATCAGCAAGTCCCTAAAAAAACAAGCAGTTACCTTTTAAAAAATTTAATTTCTAAATATGGCAAGAACAGAGCTATTGAGTACCAAACCAGTGCTTTTTAGACTTACTATTGGCCCATAACTGCAAGAATTTTTTTTTAGAAGCATGAGGGAAAAACTAATAAGTATACTAATTATTATCTCTGTTGCCTGATTACTTGAAAAAAAATCACAAATTAGATATAGGAGGAGATTTTTTCAGCCACTTTACTACCGATATAGGAATTCAGCACTATAGTATGGTAACTAAGCAGAAAGCTCAACCTTCATGTCAGTGACTGAATATCTGCAGTGTTCAAAGAACAGTTTCTCCTCTGTAAATATAATTTCCATCCTTAACTAGAAGATAAACACTGATAACTTTTAAAAAAGTGAATAAAAAGAAGGACAAAAACCATCACCATTCACTGTAATACCAAAAATATGTAACAGAAACTGTGAATTATTTTATAAGGAAGCAGTAAAGAACCATATTGAATTTGCAAAGGCAAAAGATTCTCAAAAAGCCAGAGTAACCTCACTAACCATAAAGGCAAATACCTATTTCTTTGGAACACCTCTTTAAGAGCTAACAGGTTATTGAAGGGGACAGTCATGGGTCAGCTTCAAAACCTCTAACCCCTGCTCTAACAAAGCAATAGGATAATCACTCTTCCATATCCTTCTCCTTACCTTATACCCTCATAAATGAGGGAGCTTTATCGCTACAGCAACTGCTTCCTATGGGCAGAAAAGCATGGAGAATGGCCTAATCTGTCTCTAAGGGGCTTACTGTCTCTGCTCCAAGCTCCTCAACTTGCCTCCCCTGCACCACCTGCAGTGCCCAGACCTTCAAGAGGAGCTAACTCAGTCCATCAATCTGGCACATCACTAATACACAGCAAAGCAGGAGACAGGGAAACCAGTCATGTTGGTTGTAGAAAGCTGTTTGCTCACCTCAGCAAACTCAACTTCAACAGACGCCAAAAAAGATTAGAGGAGCAGCTAAGCCTGTAACTCTCATGGGAAAGAACCATAATGCAAGAAAATACACAGAGGAATTCAGTATGGAAAATGACTTGCAAATCACAAGTCTTAAGCAAAATTAAAAGATCTTACCAGGTGACTAAGATCCTAAACCCAAGTTTAGCTTAGGATACCTATAAGACTCTCAGCCCAAGCACAGGCAGAACTTAATGAAAAATGACAGCTAAGTAAACTGACATCTCTAAGGTTTAAGCAGACCAACTCTGACAAGCCTTGCTGTGAGAGTTTAAGTCGCCACTGCCTCAAATGCCATTACCACCTCTCTGCTAGGTCAGGGCAAGCAAACCTGCCTGTATCCCAGCTGCTCCAGTTCACAGTTGGATTGTGGCTTCAGAGGCAGCTGAGCTGATTTGTCATTGCCAAACAGATCTTGCCTGCCAGCTCCCCCCAGCTGCATTCACGTCCCCAAACACCAAATTCCAGTACTTGTCAGACCTTTCCACAGATAAATTCAAATCAGCAACCCAGGAAAAAGAAGCCTATCTTTTTGGGGAGGGAAAGGGGATTTAATAATTCAATCACAGTCCCAGTGGATGCCAGCACCACCCCAGTGCAATCAAGAGGCACACTCAGGAGAATGTGACCACCTACTTTGGTGGCAGGGCACCGCTGGAAACCTGGTGAATCCCTACCTTCAACTTCGACCCGCTTAATATTATTGTAAAGAAGATAAAAAATGTTAATAACAGTAATAGCAAAAAGTCACCAAAAACCAGTTCATACACTCCCTTAACTGGTCTTGCTTTAGGAACTGTAAGCTCTGACAGCAACTGTAAGCTCTGACAGCAACTCTAACCCTCCAAAGCAAGTTTCAAGAGTCATTTTAAAATATTTTTACTGTATTTTCACACTTCTAAAAAACACTTCTAAGAAATGGGGACAATTCCCTATCATCTTCCTCCTCCAGCAATTCAGTCACTTTCAGTCAGCTTTTTTTATTCAATATAATTTTTTACAACTTTTTTTTTTAACACAGTATTGCTACAGTATGTACACTCTCCTTTCATTCCCTTTCTTCCTCCAACTTCTATACTGTGAGCCTTCAAAATGCAGTATGGAAGCAGCTCCTTATATTCAATAAACTGCTTGAGTTCTAGAAGCTTATTTCTCTGAACTATGTCTCACCACTAATCCCAAACTTGTAAAACAATTTAAAAATTGTATCGGTATGCAAGCAGAGAATAGGTTATCAGCACCTAAGCAGGTTGCCATGCAAATAGTAATTTCCAATTTGGTAAATAAAATTTATCTCCTCAGTAGATTAAAATGATGACACAAAACCTGTGCATACATATACCTTTTAACAAAGCTGTATTTGGCACCAACCTGTGTTACAAAATTATAGGGTTTCCTAGATATCAGATGTTTTCTTGCATCACCCAGGAATTATGTGGTTACACTAACATTAACTGGGTGCAGTTGCAAAATGAGCTGTCAGTATCCTAGAATTAATCAATCTCAAGTGCATTGTTTCGTAATTAAGCTTATGAATACATCATCCCATGAATATAAAACCAGCAGCAATAAACACATCCCAGAAAAGAATGAGACTTAGAAGACTGTTTTTCAACTTCCTAGGACAACTAAATCAGTTGGAGACCATTCTCCACTGTTAGGTTTTTTCCCTGTGACTATGCTGAAGGTCTCTAACTGGAAAGCATTTAATACAAGCAAATTATTCTTAAACCTTTAAAGTCACATAACTTGCATAGACAGCAAAATTAGGTAATATTCCATCTATAGTTTACAAACCTGTGCTTTAAGAAAAACAGTTGTTTCAAAAGATTTGAAAGCTTTGGACTTTTTGTCACTGTTGTTGGATTAATTTACAGCTAAATTCTAAGTTTCTAAGATATTAAATTATACTGCAGCTACAGCCCCTGCAATAATGAATAGAGCATTCCAACATGGGAATGACAGAAATTCATATTCACATTTAAAAAATACTTGACTTGAAGGTGAAGGACAAAAATAGGATAAGTACAACAAAAACTGTATTTCTGTTGAAATTTCATAAGCTAGAAGCTGCTTCTAATTATTGCTAGTTATAACTTTAGAACTGAAATATTTAGAAACAAATTGCTAGAGAAATATAATCTCCACAATGCCTACCATCAAATATGATAATACTTTTAACAACTGTTATGGTAACTGGGTCAATGATCCCTGTCCAAGATAGTTAAACAGACACTCCAATCATAAACTTTTACTCCTCCTTATCACAGTACATTTACAATAACCATATGAAAAGATTAGATTACATAGCTGGAATGTCAGCAAGCTAACACCTTATCATCCTTTTTTCTGGTATTACAGTATTACAGCTCTCTTACATAGTCACACATGCTCCTATTGTGCCCTAACATCTTTTATGTGGCATTTTTCACAAGAAAAAAATTTGAAGAGCACAAATGCAAAGCAGTTATTATTGTCCATTTTTTAAAATGGAAATTGTGTGAATCATACTTAATTCAAGGAGGCTTGCTTTTCAGGTTTGTCAAGTTTAAACACAGAGATGCAAATTACTGGTAAAACTTCTCCCTGCATCTTAATGAGGTACACCATAAACCATGAAACCAAACTGAAAACAAGAATGTTTTTTGAGACAAACTTTACTTAATGTAGGTATTTTAAGTATTTAAGGAACCAGCATTTTTTTTTAAAAAAATTACCCAACAGCACTTAACTTCTGCATGATCTTGAACCTGTGACTGCTACAACATGAGTTTCCCAGAATAACGCCTGTGCTGGCAGAATTTTTTGCAAGGATTTTACAGCAGGAAAAGCATGCCTAAGCAGCATTGTGAAGGCTCCCAACTGCTGAGCTCTGATCCCAACCTCTTTTCAAAACATTGTCTCATCCTTCCAAGTACATTAAGGCCAGAAAGGAATGTAAATGGTCAAATGTCTTGAAGTACTAAACGACCAAATTTGTCATTTCAGTTAGCAGCTACCAACCCTGTCCAGGGTACCTTGACCAGCCAAAAGTGACTACCACCACAGGACTACCAAGTATGTAGAACATGGAACATGTCAGTCTATAGAGAGCTCTCCTTCCTGAAATTTCTGCCCACTGCTGCCTCAAACAGAGCACACTGAACTCTCCAAAACAGAAGAAAAAACTGACAAATGCAATCATTAAAGTTCAACAATCAGATGGATAACCTGAATAATGGAACAAAAATATGCAGATGGCCACGCAGCCAAGATAAATGAAGGAAAAAAGTCTCATCTGAAAGAAAAATCAAGGGATAACCTATATCAGAAGCTGCCACTTAGAATTCACCATTTTAGAGAAATGGTATCTTTTCTTCAAGGCATTAATGCATTCTGAAAAATATGGCACACTCTGTCCACAGGACAGGCTTAGTACAATTAATAAATTGATAAGCCATCCTTGCAATAACTTAGGAGCCCAAAAATCAGTTTTAACTAAGTTTAAAAAGAAGAAAGGAGCTTTTAAAGAAAATTAAGTTGCTATGAGTTTTATGAAAACTGGAAGCTGCCTAGAAATTTCCCATGTCATCGAAGAAGACGAAGCAGAATTTGGAAATGACTGTTTAACAGCTGATCACTCTGCATATGCTATTTGGCTAGACAGTAAGCTCATGCCTTAGATCACCACTACACTCTGCCCATTAGGGATGGAGGAGTTCATTGTCCCATAAACTTTCCTCACCATACAAGGCACAAGTCCACAGGATACAGAAGTTCTTTAAATCCACCATTTATAGAACAGCTTAAGATGCTAAAACCCCACAAACCTGTTACATGACAGGAGAACATACACAAAATGCAGTCTAAACAAATAAAGGAAATTCAGAATACAAGTTTTAAACTGCTTAAATTATCTTACATGGTTGTGGGAAGACTAAATACTGTGAAGACAGCATTCATATTGAATACAGTACGTTATCTACATACTGCTCATCTAGGTGTAAGAAATAGAGAAACCATTTGCTCTATAGTCAGATTTAAACAGAGGGTCTCCAGAATTTCTAGTGACAGTAACACATTATGAAATGCAACTTAACTGTTGCATTACACACAATTTTAGGGCCCTTGCCTTAAGTGGATTTTTTAAACAAAAGAAGCCCATGAGGTGCATACTGAATTTATTTATAACTATAAATCTCTTGGAACAGGTAATAAAATTATGTTATATTTACTAGCCTGAAAAAAGCCTAATAAAACATTCTGGCAAGTTAAACACCAGAAAAGTGTAGCACTGTGTAAATTTTTTTTATTTCCCCAGTGGTTCACAGGTTGTTGTAATAATTTGGTGTGCCAAGTTAGCTACCATATTTGCTATGACAGTGTCTAGATTCTTAGATAGATGGCATTGCTATGGGGCAGGGGATGGACTGCTGGACTACCTGTATGACAAGAAACGTAGTGGGAGAAGTGAAATGTGAGCAACAGGTTTGGAAGCCTGAGGTATTTTTCACTTCTGTTTTTTATTTTTTCCATACACACAGGAAACTCCCTTGAGAGGGGAGAATTAACAACTTCCCTACAGCTAAATAAAAGAATAAAGCAGAGAAGCCACTCAATGTTTTCACACCCCAATAAATAAAAACATTAAGAACCAGATAAAAGCTTTAACACTGAGATAGCAAAATCTACTTTTACCACCTCCAAAATTTCTTCCATGTCTTTGCAGCAGTAGAAAATTCAAGAAATAATTGTCTCTACACACATACACATACATCATTATCTGCCTTCAGTGAGTTCATCCATTCCTCTCCATTCCCTTTTGCTATTACAAAGTGAGGCAAAGATGAGGAAGGACAGAGTTAAGACAATCCACTGAGGCGTGCAGGGCGTTCTGCTCCCACTGCTTGTGTATGCACAGCTTATTCTTATTCAGGCCAAGGCTCCAGCAATCCATTTCTCCATTTCCAGCAACAGGATTAATGGACAGCTGAAGAAGAGTAAGAACCACACAAGCCTAAATGGTACCTCCTCTGAACATTCTGTGACTATTTTCAGCTCAGTGCAAGGAAATCCCAACTCAACTTTGCATCATCAATATGATCAGCATCTAAGAGTCATCCCACCCCAGAATTAAAATTTTTAACAGATCAGTAAATCCAGGCTCATAGTGGAGTGACACTGGAAAAGCCTGCAAATCACACAGCTCAGCAGCCACAGACGCTCACTGCTGACCAAAGTGCTGTGACCGAATGCCACTGCTGTCTGAAGGTACACACAGAAACCAGCTGTCAAGTGTGGCATGACAATACAAATGCTTATTAATAAAATTAACCACAGATTTTAAGAGAAAGAATCCATCTCTACTGGTAATTTTGAGGGGAGGAGGGGAGGGCGGCAAAGGAGCGGTGCTGTGGAGTTATCTGGATCAAGTTAGGTTTTTGGGGTATTTTTTAAAAGGAAAGAATTTACCAGTTTTCCCCAAGAGACTGGCAACTACAAAGCATTTCCCTTTAGGAAATAAATCTTGATTAACTACACAAACAATGCCATGACAGGCACCCAACAGCTTTTCAACTATGATCCTTTTATTAGTTACAAGATCTGCTTGGCCATGCCAGCGCACCTCGGGACAAACCTGAAGTATACTCAACATTCAGCACAGCATTCTTCCCAAAACACAAGGAGCATAGAGAGCTCCAGTTATCCTGGTTGGTTTTGTAATGAAAACCAGAGTCCACCCTTTAAGGTATGCTAGAGCCCTGTTAAAAGGGCTCCCTGGAGCAGCATGCCACCCAACAGCTCGCAAGCAGCTTGAGTGACAGGTATACAGGAAGGACACTGTGCCAAGACCTAGGGCACTTCGAACTCAGAGAGCCCTCAAGATGTTTCTAACAGCTACAATGAACTAAAACACTGCAGAAAACAGAATAAGCAATCAAAAGGACAGAGACAGCAAGGCAAAAGCAAGTGGACAATGCAATAAACAGCCTTAGGCTGAGAAAATGTAGTGGATTCCATTACAGATTATTTGGCAAAGGAGAAGCTGATAAATGACTCAACTCTTAGGAAAACTGCATAAAGCTACTTTTGGCTTCCAAGAAAGAAATTAAGAAAGCAGCTGAAAAAAAGGAAGACGCCACAGACTGAAAGAGCAATGGTGATCTGGGACAATGTTCAAGTGTTTGCTTCCTGTTTCTCCAACTATGGATCAGTGTTGCAAGACTGATAGTTTGAAGATTCTTTTTACCAAAAGAAAAAAATTTTAACCAAAGGAGCAAGTTTGCACACATGAGCCTCGCTGGCTGGAACAATTATTCAATTCTGATATCCAAAGGATATGCCTGTTTGACTTTCTAAAATGTTCCAAAATGAAGTGGGAAAACCGCTTTAGACAAAGGCCTACACGAGCTGTTTAATCAGCAAAAGTAAACTGAGGCTCACTGTTGGAAGAAAAAGTGCACCATTGTTACACATCCACTTCTAGAATATCTCTATCACAAGCTTTCAAATACTTTTTTTTTTGAAGAATGAACAGACAAGACCAGGATGTGTATCACTGATAAAGATGCCTTCTATAATGAGAACAAAAAGCGTAAGAAAGAATTATCTCAATCAAACTGGTAATTTTTAACCTATATTAAGACAATCCGGTATGATGCCATTTCTCTAGGGTTCTGAAAAGGTATTAAGAAAAGCAAATCAAATGCTTGCATTCAACCACTGAACCAGGCAAAAAAAAAAAAAAGTTACAAGTTTATGCAGAATGTCACACATGCTCTTTTAACTCATCTTATGTTAGAAGAAACTGTCTGTATAGTAAATATAAATCCAAGCTGTATATTAAAGCTGTATTAAAAACACTTTTAATTGTATCTATATACACAGACACACACCCCACTTTTTGGGCAATGCTTATTTACAGAATTTAACCTGATCTCAGCTTTACTTTGTTTGCTTTCATCACTTCAGAAACAATCCTTTAGAAAGGATTGTCCTGTTGCTTTAGAAATACACCATGTAAGTAAGAACATAGTGTCCTGCTTCTTCACAGCTTTCAGTATACACCCTACAAATCCACTAGCAACAGACTGCACTTCATATTCATTCAAAGTTCTATTTTACCCATTCTCTTTGGAACAGCAAAAGGATAAAAAAAATAGTAGCAGCTTCCCATAGATGAAGAGGATTGAAACACTTCAAAAGAAAGAAGGGTGGTAAAAGCAAAGTCTTCTTCCCCCTCCCAAAATACATTTCCCACCTTCACAATAGTAACACTGGATCTTTCTCTGGCTTTTCCAATATAACTTAAGTTTTACCCTTCTCTCTCTGTATCAATGTTTTGTCTTTTGTTACATGAGATATCTCAGCTTCTTGAATTCTTTAGATTTTATTTTCTCTCCAATCCTCATCAGTTCTTAAGGGGGGAGACAAGTCACATTCAAGTGCTTATTAGACAATCCTCTGACAATCCAGGACACTGACAAAGCCAAGTTTCAATTCCCAAAAGTAAGGAATAGGTTTTGGACTTGATTTAAAACATACAGTTGTTAGATTAGCACACTAGCTGAGTAGCAACAGAGACTTCCCCACTCTGTAACTAATGGCTGTGGTGATGCTCTAAGTACACCACAAGCCTCAGGGCCAGCAAAATTTAGGGGAAAAAAGAAACAACAGTTGGGAAGTAGTCTGAAAATACTGCTCTGGACAAACATTAAGTGAACATGGATTGCCCAGGAAAAAAGATAATGGGGTTTACACAGAAACTAAACCCACAGAAAACAAAACAGGGAAAGTACTCTGGTGTGCTCCTCCATTAAAAAAAATTAAAGTGAGGGAAAAAAAAAAAAAAAAAAAGGAGATCCAGAAGCAAAGTAATTGAGGGCTGCTCACAAAATTCAGGAGAGAACACAACTGAAAATGAGTAAGCAAAACGCAATACTCTATGTTAGTTCAGTATGCTTTATATGTAACAAGAGGAAGCAGAATTGACCAGATATAAACTGGAATCAGAGGAAAGGAATGTCAAGCACTGGCTATACATGCTTCTCAACTAATGTCAAAGCAAAAAAAAAAAGAGAAAATATTAGCTAGGAGTGCAGTTTGTACAATGGCAGAGTAGTATTTTTCATCTTAAAAAAATGTAATATCATTACTGAAAAAACTGTTCTAGGATCAGGGCCATCAGGTAGGAGAATACTGAACATAAAGAAAATACCAGAAGCGCCACCAGTAAAATCTGCTGAGTACTTCCAATGATAGCCACAATTTGAATCCTAAGGACTAAGAAAAACTTTCAGTAAGTGAAGAAGTCTCTTATCTCTACAGATATAACATTCATCACTGCCCAATACCTTCTGGCAACTGAGGTCTGTTGCTTTTGGGGCTTTTTTTAGAGAACTAGTCAAACTGAAAAAGATGAACTTAAATTTAACCTGATACAATACTATTTTTGTGACTATGCAAACTGACAAGTCTAACCAGTCTACTGATAACTAAGTGCCATCCAGCAATATGGTGAGATATTAAGGCAGTAAGGTCAGTTCAGTTTTTCTGATTATTTACTAAGTATTTAACAATCAAAAAAAAGTTAAGATTTTTTCCAGAAAAACCATGAAACCCAGAAATATTGGAAAAACAAGGAATATGCCCAGAGCTTTTTTCTTCTATATTTTATTTCCATATGGAAATTCAGGTTACTTTCAAGGAACACTCATGTAAGGACTGGCTTAAAACTCTGTCTTGCGAGGTACCTTCAGTGTATCTCCTGAGGTCACCTTTTGCTCACTGCAGTCTCTGAAGCAATGTGCAGATGCAGCCAGTTAAAAAGAATGACTACTAACTGCCCTTACAGCACAAGGGATCCAGTAACAAGAGTATACTTTTCCTTTGCTACCATCTGAAGTATGATTTATCACTTCAACAAGCTGATTGGGAGTAAAACTCAGTAAAACCTTTTTTAAACATTGTTTCCTAAAAACTGATTTGTTTTGCCTGCTAACTGTTGTGAAATACAGGTATTTTGCCCGTTAAAAAAAAAAAAAAAAAGGCAGAAAGTTCTGACGTTTGTTTTGGCATAGTTCTCACATTTGTTTTAACACAGTTCTTGGTATTTTGAGAGTGCTGCTATCTAAATGCAAGCCTGTGAACACTAATCTCATTTACTGTATTATCAAACCTGAACATGAGCATGGCCAACATCTATATTATTAATTAAAATAGATCATCAGAACAGGTTTTCATGCCTTTCCTGCTTCAGATGACTTAAGAGAAAAAAAATTGCTTTAGCTCCAGAGAACTGCCTGTTTTTTCCTCTCTACTTAACACATTCTTCTATCACTCTTACAGACAAACTAAGAGACACATCACCTCCATAAACAACAGCAAAACACTTAACAGAGGAGGGCACCCTTGTAAATTTTGTACTTATAAAAGATCCCTTGAACTTTTATATTGTGATCAGAATTCCATCTCAGTATCATCTGTGCTGACCAAAAGTTTGTCACAATACATCAAGCATCTACAAACCTCTTTCAAAGAGGAAGCCTAATCCCAAGTACTTACTTTGATTAACTGCTCTCTGTGACTTATTAGTGAGAAATTTGTAATGCACACATAAACAAAACAAAAGCAACATCAACCATGCAATAGTAAATGGAAAAAAAAATTGAAATGCAAAAGGAAAATTTAAAAAAGGAAAAAAAACAAAAACTCCACACACAAAGAAAAAAAAACACAAACAAAGCTCCAACCAACCAAAACAAACAAACAAAAAAACCCCAACAAACTACACCAAACCAAACCCCAGGACTCAATGCTGACAAAGAAATACTGAACAGCAGAAGAAAGGAATTTGGCCAGAAAAATACTTGGACAAAAAGACACGTCCAAAATAGTTTTGATATATCCCCATAACTTCTGGAAGATATTACATAATTGAGGATTTTACTAATCGTCACTGTGTATCTGCTACAGCACTAAGCATGAAAAGAAGCACACACATGCAGAATAACAGAAATCTCACCAAAGCCTGTTCTTTTCTGAATTCTGACACTCACCACTGAAACCAGAGATGGGTGGCAGACTTGGAAAGAAGCGAAATATTTGCAATTTTGAAAATAAGTACCTACACAGAATAACTTCTCCTGCAGTATAAAGACATGGCAACAGCACACTGCAGCACCACTTCATTTTATTACATGGCACATTCATCTATTGGTCATGCCCCAACCATCACATCTGTCTCAATTATGTAAGAGCAGCACCTCTCTGGTGTCCACTCTACTATTGCTCACTATAACCAAAACACATTAATGATGAATACAGTCACTCAAGTCTTCTTTACCTTACCCTTCTGTTATGCAGATGAAAAGCCTAAGGAAGTCTGACACTTCTTGCCCAGCTTTCACAGCCGCAGTTGGGAGAGATAACATGATGTCGCCTGTCAAAACTCCCCCAACAGCCCATAACTACATCAAACAGAAGAACAGAGGCAGGAGACAGTCATTCTATTTCCACCTCTCCCCAGACTCTGTTTGACCTTGGCAAGTCACTGGGGTTTTGTGCTTGTTTTTTCATGTTCAGGACATGAAGAGCTTTTACGCAGACGGCTGGAACAACAACAATAACTGAGTAAGGCTAATTATTATTTATTCTGCCTGGCCTTAGAACTCTTCCACAATGGCATAAACTCAGAGTGTGTACAAGCACCTCCAAGACTCTAGACCCTAATTTTGAAGCTCCCTTTATGTAAGATCACCAGTGAAAGCAGTAACGTCCCTTACCAAGACAACCTTCCCTGCAATCAATAACTGATAGAAGGTTTCACAAATTCTTCTGCTAAGCAAACAACTTTAACCTTATTTTCTACACAGCCAGCTCCTAATCCACAATTTGCAACTTGCAACCACTGCCTGCAAGATCCTTTGCCACTGCTCCCAAACAAAATTAAATTACAGAGTAAAAATAGGAGCTGCCAGGAAAAGGAAAGGGGGATATTTTCTGAAGATTATATTTTATTCCGTGCAGTTTCTATGGTTCAGTGAAAATTAGGGACCAGTATTCTGCACAATTCAATTCCCTCTTCCAGGCTGGGAAAATTCTGAATTTCATGGCAGCCTAATCAAGTTTCATTTTGATACCAACTTTTCCTGGTAACCTCCCAAAACACCACACAGTAAAAATATGCCATAAGTATGATTTTGAAAAAAAAAAAAAGTGCAGGTGAAATGTTCTACAGACCAAGCAACATTACCAAGAATGAAAGCAGAAAGACATTTTTTCTGGCACATTCAGAAAAATGTCTGTATGTGTCTGCACTCATAAAGAAAAAAATTAGTTATTTATTCCTCTACTCAAATAACAATAAGAAATTATATTAATAACTGAAACACTAACTAGGATCCCTTGTGGTATATACCCTTTAATCTAACCTACAAGAAGTAGAAAAATTAAATGAAGAACCAGGCCTGATCACACACAGAGCACTTAAAAAAATTAGTTGTCAATACAGCTTGTTACCTATTCATGAAAGCGTTCTGGATTTTCAATGCACTGATGAAATACCACTGCATACAAGCTAGTTATGCAGTACAACAAAATGAAGATAAACTCTTGCTCCTGAATAAAAAACAAATGAAGAAAAGTGTTTTCCAAGTGAAGCATGTAAACAACTTTAGAATCATAAACTCACAGAACATCCTGCATTGGGAGGGATCCACCAGGATCATCAAGCCCAGTTCCTGGTCATCTGCAGGACACCCCCAGATTCACATCATGTACCTCGAAAGCATTGTCCACATGCTTCTTGAACTCTGTCAGGCTTGGTGCTGTGACCACTTCCCTGGGGAACCTTTTCCTAATATCCAACCTAAACCTCTCCTGACACAAATTCAGGCCATTCCCTTGCATCCTTCACTGGTCAGCCGAGAAGAGATCAGTGCCTACCCCTCTGCTTCCCCCTGTGAGAAAGCTCTAGGCTATGATAAAGTCTCCTCCAGACTGAATCAGACAGCTGATCTCAACCATTCCTCAAATTACTTCCTCTCTAGACCCTTCACCATCTTCATGGTGCTCTTTTGGATGCTCTCTAAGAGCTTTACATCTTTCTTACATTGTGGTACCCAAAACCACCCCCAGCACTGGAGGCGAGGCTGCCCCAGCTCGGAGCAGAGCAGGACAATCCCCCCCTTGCCCAGCTGGCCACGCTGGGCCTGATGCCCCCTGGCCACGCTGGGCCTGATGCCCCCTGGCCATGCTGGGCCTGATGCCCCCTGGCCACGCTGGGCCTGATGCCCCCTGGCCATGCCGGGCCTGATGCCCCCTGGCCACGCTGGGCCTGATGCCCCCTGGCCATGCTGGGCCTGATGCCCCCTGGCCATGCTGGGCCTGATGCCCCCTGGCCATGCCGGGCCCTCGTGGCTGGCCGGGCAGTGCTGACCCACACTGAATTTCCACTGACCAGGGCGCCGGGTCCCCTTCTGCAGCTGCCCATTCCCAGCCTCTGCACGCCCCTGGCACTTGCCCTTGTTAAATTTCACATCTGGTGACTGCCCAGCCCTCTAACTAGCCAAGATCACTCTGCAGGGCCTCTCTTAGTTTAAATAACTACAGAAATACCTATTTATTCCAATTCAACATGAATGTTTCAAGACTTATCTACATAAAAAGACATATTCAAAAAAGAGTCTTGCAAGCTTCCTAAAGACACGTGCTGCTGACTGAAGTGTTCAGGCTGCTTTAGAGAGAACAAATCGTGTCTCAGCAGCATGTCATTCATTAAACCATCATGTTATTCAAATAGTAAAAAATGATAACAGTTATACCTTATAGTAAAATTTTACAGATCAGTCAAGCTTTTAAAAATTAAAAATACTAAAAAGAAGTGTTTATCTTACTCTGTCTTTATTTTATATTTTATATATAATTTTAGTACATATATAATATTAGAATATTATATATATAATAGTAGTTTCTGCCTATTGTAAGGATCCAAATCTGCAAGCTTAATCAAGAGACTTCTCACACTGTACATACTGAAGCCCTTACGTTCTTTTCTTTCTTGGTAAAAAATTTACCACCACAAATATGGAGTTTATGCATTTACAAGCATAAAAGCAAGATACATGGCCATATGTCACCATCTGGATAACTAAAGTGCAGTTCAAGAGCATGAAGTATTTTTCAGGAAACGAAATTATTTTAAACAGTATAAATATTCTGAAAAACGGCTGTGATGTGACACAGCAAAAGTGACAAAATAGTTTCTTCAGGTTTTAAAGGTTACTTAACTTTTTCTGGAAAAGGTAGCAACCATAAAATACATACACAAATTATGAGTAAAGAACACCACATAAGTAGAATCCCAGGAAATAAGAATCTCTAACTTTAGCCCTTACTTTTCCAAGACTCAGTACGAATATAGGGATATGGAAACTGCTTCTATTAATAATTTCCTCTTCAAATAAGTGTATTGGCTGTTTACTTTTCTGAATTTTTACATTACAAAAGATAACCACAATTCTGTATTTTTTCCTTACCTCATTATCATCTTAATTATTAATTAATGCAATTATGTTCAAGGATGAAGTATGTAACACTATAATGCTATAAGCATTTCAACATAAAAATAATAGTTCACTGAGATCAAGAATATAATTTATAATTATAAAACTGCCTTGAAATACTATAGACTTAAAAAGCATATCCACTTTTGTCAACAGAATTAAGATTTCATCTGACAATACAGCTAGTGACATTTACTTTTTTCTCTTTTCCACCTAAACACAAAAGAAGAAAATAAGTAATCCTATAAAAGTCAGTGTACACAACCGCCCGATTTTTAGAAACATTGAAATAAGAAATAAATAAAACCCCAAAACCACTTAAAATACACACCTTCCCTGTGAAATGCTCTTGGGAGGCAGCATTTCAGCACATTAGTGCCATATAGTTCAGTTAATAATGTGCTTGCAATTAACATCCAAAGAATTTAGGGTGCAAGTATTAGGAACACTGAAAATTATGTCCTGAAACTTCAGAATTCTGCTGACATGATTTGCTCTCCAAATGTCAAATTCATACTGTGCATAAACTACATTCTTCATCCCAAGAGAGATTCTAACAAATTTAACGAATGAGATAAAATACTTGATTGTATTAAGTATGTATTTTACAAATTCAAATGACAACCTATCTTTCCAAGTTTATCTAAAACCAAACATAGCACAGAACAGGTATGCATTGCACCTTAACTGCAATCTTTACCAACAATTAATTAGTAACTATAAAAGCTTTCTTCAAAATCTTTACTTGTGAAGGCACCACAAGTCTTTTAGGAAGACTTTATGCACACCTACAGGCTACTTGCTCTTCTTTTCACAGTATTTTTAAACATAGAAATTGGAGTTCGAAATAATGAAAAATACTCCTAAAATAAATTACTGCAAAATAGAAACCAGCAAGTCAGAGGAAGGAAACTCACTCTCATTCACAAACCCATGA
Organism: Cettia cetti; assembly: GCA_013401135.1. NCBI lineage: Eukaryota > Metazoa > Chordata > Aves > Passeriformes > Sylviidae > Cettia > Cettia cetti. The sequence goes on from VZUI01028394.1 coordinate 71,212, forward strand.
TCATTATGCAATTCACAGTACTGAACAATACTTAAAAGAGAACTATTTTTGCAAAGAGATATCAGCAAAGGATATTGCCTTTTAATTGGCTGTAACAAGTGCACACATACTATGCCAAATACAATAGTTACAGATTATTTCTGGAGAAATCAAGCTATAGAAAGATTATTTTCAAACTTTCTTTGTGCTCTGTATCAACCAGAGTAAGTCAAACAAAGAGCTACTTAACACAATGAATAAAAAGCAAAAGCAAATAAAATCTATATTAAGACCTTAACTCCCTAAAATTGCTTCTACTGAAAGTACAAAAGGTTAAAAGAGTATTTGTCAACATTTCAGAAGATTCCTTCAAGAATATAGTGTTCACAAGGATTTCCCAATAGTCTGACTTAAGGCAGCTCACGCTCCTTGATAACAATTTAAACGTTAGTCACACAAAACCATCTACTCATTTGATTGTAAACGAGTTTTTCCCAATCTTTAACACTCATCAGGTGCATATACACAACACAATAGCTGTAGTTATGCTATTACTCAAATCTTAATAAGCACTGTTTAAACCTTCAGTGACAGTAAAAACTGTAGCCTCAAGAACTTATCCATGAATTCTAGTCCTGTAGTCTACATCATCCTGTTTCCACTTCTTAACTTCACTGAAACCATTCTAACATACCTTGCAGCCTAACTCTATGATGAGGCTCAAGATCAATATGTAATTGTTATCTTCCTAGACCTGTCAATCACCCAAGACTACCAGCAATGCTTCTTTTTAGAAATAACTCTCCTTCCCTTGGCATTGTTGCTCTCATGACTCATCCCTTATCACTCCATTCTTTCAGTGTATCCTCCTGAAGGAGCCTCCTCATTCACCTGTATTATTTTATGAATCACTTCATAGGCTTCTGTCTTGCATCCCTTTCCATTTGTCTTCATTCTATCCGGGGCCAGGTTTCAAATTCAACTATCAACTCCCAGCCATCAATCAGAAATATGCCTTCTACTCCCTATTTCTTGTGCTTGTCCAAGTCAACACCCCAGCTTGAGTCTCTCTTTCCCCATACTGATGCCTATCAGCTCAGCTTCAGCACAGACAACACACAGCTCTTATTTATTCTACCATCTCCTTCCACTACTGCAAGTCCTGAACTTAACTAAGCATTAACCCTCAAATCTAGGTTTTCTAGGTCCTATGAATAGGAAATAAGCTGCTGTTGAGATCCTAGCAGTGCCCATCACATCACTGAGATATCCCTCTAAGAGCTGAAATTTTATCACGTGACCACAGAAGTTCACACCTAAAATAGTGAAGCAATCTTCTTCACCTTTCAAGATCCAGAATTGACCCTTATGAACATTCCTCTCTCGACAGCTTTTTTTAGCCTACAGCCAGATCACACAAGTCCTTCCCTGCCTCACTTCTTGAGCCACATCCACTTCACTCTCTACTTCAAGATCCTCGCTGGTCAAGGTCCTCATTCTAAAATTATTTATCAGGATGTAGATGAGGTTAAAGTTCTGACAAACTGTTTTATATTTTCACCTCTGAACTTCTTTTCTCTTGCCCTTATGGTTGGAAGAGCTCCCTGAAGCAGCACCCTCTTTCAAAAACCTCCTACAAGTTTTCTTCCTATTTCTCATTAAAAACAGAGAAACAAAATGATGGCTGTCACATCTACACTATTACGCTAAAATTCACATCACTGATGCCAAACATTCTCCTGTGCCATCACAGATCTCATGAGTCTTCCCCTAAATCATTAAGCATTTGGGGTCAGGAAACCCCTCATAAGCACTGAGCTCCAGGATGACTAATTCAGACATGGAACTTGAATAGCCTGTTACTTAGAAATGTGACTAAACCAATTTTCTACTGTACAGTGCCTATGGAAAACCAGCATCATACCAGCAATAAGCCTACTCAAAATATTTTTGTCTTTTTCAAGGCTTCTCAACCTGTTTAAAAAATAATCCAAATGCTATGTTTTATACTGCCATTATAGAAGCTTTAACCGGTAATCGAGAACTGAAGACAATGCCTATTATTGATCATCTCAATCTGTTATTTCTCAGTTGGCTTCTAGCACTTTACAGATCAGGTTGTCCCAGGCTACTAAAGAAGACACCATTCCATACTTTATGTCACCATACAATTACAAAATTAAGTTAGTGGCACTAGAGATTTTCTCTGTCATATGGCTTCATGAGACCTAGCAGAGCAATTTTCAAGCTAATGGATGCCTACAGGTATTTTTGCAGTATCAGCAATTATTTAAATGCAAGTGGTTTGCACTCAAAATATAATTAAAGAAGCATTTTCATTAATTTTGTCATCTTAAAATGGTATTTCCCTAAACTGTTCACAACCAAAACCAAAAATACTCCACAAAACCCCAAAAATACTATCCTATAATCCCAGCCATAAATTATCCACTTCTTTTAAATAATAGTTGTGAATACTAATTCCTTTTAAGTTACTTGTCTCATGTTTCTGTTTACTTTCTCACTGTATCTGGTTCTGACACTGTGCAGATTAGCTTGTCACACTGTACATATGAGCAATTTAATCAAAACACTCCTTGTGAGGCAGCAGCACGAGTGTGCCACATGCAGCAAACAACAAAGCAACAACATACTCTGACTGCCCCCAAACTGCTGCAGGAAATTCCTACTATTTCATTCCAACACTGCATAAACCTATGTACCACAACTTAAGCTTAGCCATGTAGTTTCCACAGGGAAAAAAAAAAAAAAAAAGATTTTTCATTCAGGTAACACTGCCTGCAAAAGAACCATAAGCTTTACCTCAAAGTCGGAGTGCCCCCGTGATGCCCACTCAAAGGCAATGCAGGATGATTTGCACATTACATTCTTTGCTTATTGCTTTTTAATTTCAAACACTTTTTCCTCCCTGTCCACGTAAGTTTTTACAGAACAGCTCAGAAAGAAAACTCCTTATACTATTAAAAAAAAAAAAAAAAAAAAATCAGCTACTGGAGAAACACCAGGTTTTAACTCTAATACACACAGACAAATCAGCATAAGAGACACACTCCAAAAACAGATAATTTAATTAAAAAAAAAAAAAAATCAAGCTCCTTCATGAAATATTACTACAACATTTTAAAAAGTTAGCATATTTTATTTTACCTCCACTGGAAGTATTTAACAATAAGAAAACAAAACTATTTTTCCAGAGAATTAACTGACTTATAGGTTTAAACAATAAATGTAGCATTAAAATCATGAACTACAAACCATTTTTTCAGTCTTGTTAAAATGGTACTTTTTCTACTGCTCCAATCACTGTTTCTAAAATAATCCACAGTTGTTTTGTCAACATTTTAACAGACATCTCAAAAGGATAAAACTAATGTCACAAACATGACAACACTTCTGACAATCCTGTAATAATCAATAAACAAAAGGAAATGGAGCCCAAATATTCAGATGAGTAAACTAACAGAAATGTGGAAAAACTTAATTGCTAACTAGAGCACAGGCTAATAGTTATAGCAAACTTTAAAAGCATTTATTCCCTTCTTTCAAGTCGAACTTCTAAAATAGTACACTCTGGGAATCATAACAAACAAGATTAGCTTCCCTAAAGAACATTTAATTGGGAAACTCTATATCAGCCACAAGATGCCTTCATCAGGAGAGAAATCAAGCAAAAGCTTCGATTTATTTTTGGACAAACAAGAGTGAGGAATTGGAAACACTACTGCAGCCAAACAAAACAACAAAATACCATAATGCTACCTTCTCCACGAGAACAAAAGCATCAACCACCAACTCCACCCCACCCCCAAGCAGGCTGTTGCTCTCTAACCACAGAGCCGATGCTGTAGACAATGTAATCCCACAGGGAAGACAGAAGGTCACAGACACACATCTTAAAATAAGGTCCACATTTTAGAAAGTGCTAGAAGTACTTAAACGAGACAAAATTTCATTTGGAACAGGTGGAGTATAGAAACAGCCTGTTCTTCTGCTGACTGTCTCTTCCCTCAACACATAGAGGGAGATCACACATGCTCAGCGTAGTCCAAAATTAAGGATACGGCACTCCAAACAAGCAGCAGCAAATCAAGATGTGGTGAGGATGGCAACGTGCAATGTAACACTGCAGGTGTGATTGCGTACTGTACACCAGCAGTGGATCTGTTATTATTCATCAGCTGTAGGTGGCTAAGAGGGTGTCACTTATTACAGTGACACATGCTGCAGCTGGCTAGCCATGATTAAGTATTACCCAGTGTGGTTGAAAGGGATGGAGACTACCATTCATTATGATCCAGCGTGGCTTATTGGCGTAGGGAGGCTGCTACCCTTCCCTGCACCGCAGCATTTGAAGGAAGGCAACTAAAACTCAACAAAGCCCCAGGAATGGTGTGCAGAGAGGAGAGAAAGGGAACCTCGGTCGCCCAGCCTGACGGAACGGGTGTCCTGCTAGCAGGGGCGGAGAGCCCGCCCGCGCCCGGCGCGACTAGGAGCGCTCAGCCGCCAAGTGACAGCGCCGGGCCGGGCCCCGGCCGGCCCCGCCGTACGAGAGGCGCTGGGGTACCCAGGCACCGCGCTCAACTTCCAACCACAGCAGCAAAAGCCTTTGTCCGAGCTCTCTCGGTCCGCGGCCGGGGGAGCCTGGGGGACCCCCGCCTGGGGCGGGACGAGCCGAGGCAACCGAGAAGGGAGAACAGCCCGTGCCAGCCCTGGGTGCCCTCCCAGCTGGGCTCCGCCGCTCCCCTGGGAGCCCTCAGAGCGGGATCCGCTCCGAAGCAGCCGGGATGAGCACTGACCCTGCACGGAGTCCCGACCGGCGTGTCCGTGCCGGAGAGAAGGAAAGCAAAGTGAGCGCCCAGACCCGCGGGGACCCCTGCGCCGCGGGGTGGCCGGAGAACGCGGCCGCTGCCGGGCCGGCACCCGGGGCGCCTCCTCCGTGCGCCCACCCGGCGGGACCCCAGCCCCGCGAGGTTTGCTCCGCGGGGCCCGCCCGCGGGCCGTTCGGAGGGCAGACCC
>VZUI01028400.1:0-49561 GCA_013401135.1 Cettia cetti
CCTTCCCTTCCCTTCCCTTCCCTTCCCTTCCCTTCCCTTCCCTTCCCTTCCCTTCCCTTCCCTTCCCTTCCCTCTGGGACTGTCTCAGATCATCTTTCAATAGCATCTGTGCCAAGGGAACAGAGTCTAATTGCCTTTCTTCTGATCAAAAGATATTTTGACTAGTTCCTTCCTTATCACTGCAAACTCCTTCCTCACCTAGGATGTGCTGTCACTCTGCTGGGAGCCTTCCCCCTCACTGCACACTTGAATTTAATTACACCACAGCCACCCTTATTACACAATTCAACTTCATTTGTTTTAAGCAGCTCTGGTGCTTAAACCAAATGGGGTTATTCAGGAACAAGCAAACCCCACTCTCCTCCTTCTCTTCTGCTCCCTTACCTCTTCAGGTACTTTGGAAACAAGTATAAAGCCGTTGTTGTCAATGAGGAAGCAGTTCAGAATCTGCAGAGGGAAGAGCAGCAATATTAGAGAGGGCTTTTTCCTTGGTGTCCAGGAGGGAGCAGTGTGGGTTTGTGATGGGTTTGGCATCCCCATGCCAAGCCCCACAGCTCAGCTACCACGAGTTTGACACAATTCTTTTCCCTCTCTGCCTCCATTTTGAGGTGTTGGGTCCATGAGCTGTGACAGAGATTGTCTCTAGCCAGGGATCTGTGCTACAGGCTGTGAGCCACTCTTAAGGGAAGGCATCCTGCAGGGACAGACAGGATATTTGGAGTGCTCTGCTCTTTAGTAGTATGGTGTCTAATGCTTTCCGTCTTCAGATTTCAGGGGTTGATAACCACTCACTAAATAACCCTCTCCCTACCACTGAGCATCAGTGCTGATCTCACTTTTATTTTGCAAAGCAGGAAATAGAGGCAAAGAGTTTAGGTGTAAACCTTTAGGTCTTGCAGGGAAAAACAAGGAAGCAGAGAAAATCCTACATGGACATAAAAATACAACAAAAACATCTCTGGTGATGTCAGGAGGGCAGAGGAGCTCCTGTCCCACACACTGCTGGTACCAAGGCTGAAGCAGGGGCATAAGCACAAAGAGAGGTGCATGTGCATGTCATGCTGACAGCCACTTTTGTTTTTGCACATCTGGGATGCCAGGGAGACAGTTTGAAAGGAGATGGACTTTCACTGGCTGGAATCCCACTGTCTCTGTGCTGGCCCAGCTGGGGGAAGCCCTAAACTGCAGATTTGTCCCATTAGAATGAGGTCCTGCCCAAGCTCTTGTGAGGAGACAACAGGCAATGCCTTTTTTGGGGAGACAGAGCAGGTGGTCAGTCACACCCATCACAGGGAGAGAGAAGAAACCAAGGCAGCTTACCTCATCCTGGCAGCTGAGAGGGCAGGCACCGTCCAAGCCACTGCACTGCAAAGGGAGAGCAGAGAATCAGCCACGCTGTGAAGGAAACTCCCCAGGCTGAGCCACTCTGGCAGTCACCCCCCAGCACCAGAGGCTTTCACTGCTGGGACTGAGGCAGCAGCAGCTGCAGCGACCCCACAGGTCCCTGTTCACTCCCCATACACCCCACACCACACAGCCAGGCAAGTTCTCCTTCCTCCCTCAACTCCAGTTTCCCATAGCAGGGTCTCAGACACCAGGCCCATAAAGCAATTTATCAATGGTGCAGCAACACAGAAAGAGCTCAGGCTGGTGTCTCTGAGGAGGGGCCCTGACAGAGGAAATTTTGAGGCTTTTGTACCCTCTCAGTGCATGTGTGTGATGTCTGGGCTGTCCTGATGGGACACCTGCTCCTGCAGTGTCTCCAGGTGGCCGGGCACCTGGCTGTGCCCCGTGTCCCCGTGGTGCCCCTCGCTGTGGGAGGGTCGGTGCCCGTTCACAGCCTCATTCCTGGCCCCCAGAGCTCCACCTGCAGCTCATGGGGCCCCCTGCACTGAGTGTGTCCCCCAGCCCTCGGCATGGGCTCATCCTACTGCCTCCCCCTGGGCTAAAGCTTTCCAGAACTGCCTCCCAGGCAGCTCTGCAACTCAGCTGCCATTCCCAGCAGGACGAGCTCGACAGCAGGCACAGGTGCCACCCCCAGCTCAGCCACTCCAGCTCGCACTTCTACAAGCAACTTCCCCTTTCCTGAGGGCTCAGACCCTGCTCCTGCCTCCCTGCCATGCTCCCAGCAGGACCTGGGCACTCCAGGAGAGGAGGCACTTGTAAAGAAAGGGTGAAAGCAAAGGTTACTGTGCACCAGGGAGACACCAGCATCCCTTTCAGCATCTGTCAGTATCTGGACTAAGAACATAGCGTGGTATTTTAGATCAGGGTTCTTCTCAGGCAGGGTTTTTTTGTTGTTGTTGCTGTTGGTTTCTTTATTCTCCAGACAGCTAATGATAAAATAGGATGTGAATGGTGCACATGTAGCCCAAGGCACCATCCATTTCTTTCATTTAGAATTTCTGCCTAGTGGACTTGACATGTGTTTCACAACACTGAACTGGGTGGGGACACGAGGGGTTAAGTGCTGAGTAACAAAGCCCTTCAGGTGCTTATTGATTTCATAATTGTTCACAGTTTGCTGTGGCTGCATGTGTCTGTCTCTTTGTGTTATTTTTTAATTCTCTTTTCTCCAGTAGCAGAGGGAGGAAAGCTGACACGGTGTTGCCTTTTCTGTGCATGGAGTCCCCTTTCCTGCCAGAGGTTTTCTGGGGTCAGGGAAGGACACTGGGATAGCACAAAGCCTGTCTGCTCTCAGCCAGCTTCCCACTATTTTCTCAAAACCATTACACCCTTTCTGGGTGATTCTCAGTAACAAGAGGTAAATTGGCCATTCCAGACCATGACAAGACTGTAACTTTCAGCTAGAATTTGTTTCTCCCCTTGAGTTTTGCAGAACAAAACTGGTTTTCTGTCCCTCTGCTCAACTTCAGAGGAGGTTTGGAGATGCCTGAGTTTGTTCCAAATCCCACAGCTTTGCAATATCACATGTTCTGAATCCAGCTGGCTTTTTGAGACTCTAGGGATGCTGGTTTAAAAAAATTCCTTTATCCACAGTCGCAAGCACCATCTCACCCCTGCCTCACCACAAGGCAGCACGTGGTTGTTTTATTTCCCTGGATGTATTCCTAGAGGTGGCCTTGTGCTTCACCCTGGCAGGTTCCTTCCTTTGGCCAGCAGAGAAACGTGGTCACAACAAACCACAGCTATGGCCTTGGGGGATAGCAAATGCAGAGCCCAGGGTTCAGAGACCAGAACAGAAACCCAGGTGAACTCAGGGGTTTTCCACAAGGAGGGCTCGTGTCTCACACATCTTCCTCAGCACTGTGAGGGCTGAGTCTCACCTCCACTGCACCGCCAGACCTGGAGAAGTTCCAGCAGTGCCTGGTGCTGGGCTGGCTGTACAGCAGCACCACAGGCAGGACCCTGGTTTGGGAGCCCTGGCAGCTTGCAGGGAGCCCCTGAGGTGGGGCAGAGCTGAGCCTGTGCTCCCTGGCTGCTCTGGGACCACATCTGCTGCTTCAGGGGCACAGCTCCCTCCCCAGAGAGCAGCCTACCTCACAGCATCCTCCTGCCGTTGGCCAGGTCTCTGTGACCCAGAGCACTTTGAGCTTTGCCAAAGACACTTAATTACTGTGCAGACAAACACAGCCTGTGACAGCTTTGGACCCTCTCCAGTGGCTACAGACAAGGGACAGTGCCTATAACAGGCTGGCACACAAGTGACACGCTTAGGAAGCCAAGCTGTGGCGAGGCATGCCAGGATGCCTCCCTGTCCCCAGCTTTTGTCTACTTACATCAGTGTCATTGGGCTGGGAGGCACAGCGGGGACATCCAGGGCAGCACAGCATCAGTGGGGCAGCAGAGAGAGAAAACAGAAGCTGTTAGTCCTTCCTCTGTGCCAGGGTGCTCACATCCTGCCAACCCTCACACCAGCCCCTGCCAGGGCCACGGCTGGCAGCCACTTGGCACAGCCTCCTTCACCTGCTCTGATAAGGCTCCCAGCCTCACTTAACACCCATGAGGGCTTCCTTGTGTGAGAACTGCCTGGGCATGGCCCTGAGCAGGGTTTTTACAACGAAGCTCTCTGTTGCTGTCTCAGGATGTGCTCGTGTGCTTTGCAGAAATCTTTTTAGCTCAGGTTAGGTTTGTGTGATCTCCCACCTGTGAGGATGCTCCTGCCTCCACGGAGCAGCTTCCTGCCCTCCTGCCTCCTCTGTTGTCCCTGTCTGATGACAGTTCCCTCTCCTGACAGCAGAGAGGCACTCCTGCTGTGTGCTCTACACTCCTGCCATGCTCCCCCCTCCAGCAGACCTCCCTGAAAGCAAAGCCTGGGGAGAAGGCCCCTGGGTGGTGAGGGAAAGGTGTTTCATTTTTCTTGCTCCCCAGACCAAGGGAGTTGTTTTAATTATTCCACCTCTTTCAGTCCAGAAGAATATCTAATATTAGGACAACACCAAAAGCTTATCCCTGGAGCATATAAATTTTATTTTGGCAAGCTGGTAGCGCTTTGTTAACGTTATCAAGATGATAAGAAAAGGCAGTAGATTTTTTTTCAGTGTGCCCAAAATTGCAGATTTCCATGAGGTTTCTGAAAGGCTGAATGAGCACAAGCATATTTCCACAATTAAATGTGTCACATGCAGCAGAGATAATGCCAGGCCAGGATGCTGACACTGTCACCACGGCATCTGCAGAACAGACTCGTGGCTCACGAGGCATTAGTGCCGTCAAAGGATTACAGAAATGTGTGACTTCAAACTAATCTACTCCATAAATCTTTTAATATGAATTCCACAAAAGCCCTCATTAAAATGCCATTGCATGTGATGTAACACAGCCTCGACCTTGCTGGTGAAGAGCTTTCAATTGTGTCTCTGCACGATTGCTGACGCTCCTACCTGTTGCATGGCCATCCAAAACTTGCGCTGCAGCAAATCCAGCTTTATTTGCACCCCCACCGCTGCAGGAAACAAAAGGAGGGGAGGATCAACAGAGGAGCATGGAAGATAAATACAAGCTGGGAAAAGAGGAGTCAATATTTGCCCAAGGTGATGGGATGGAAATCACAACTGCAACCTGCTTCCGGGTGTGAATGGTGAGCGCTGAGTCAGACTGCCAAGTGAGAGTCAGGTTTAACAAGGGAGAGGAGCAGGGGACACTGACTGTACCAAGGTACTGAGATTTCCCTCACACTAATTACGGAGCTACGAACAGATCAACAAAAACAACAACAAAAAAAGTCCCCCAAAAGCCTCCCAGGGTGGCATGAGCTTTGGCCTTTTTCTTTTTAAGGTTTGCCTGGCCAGAATGGATGTTTGTGATTGCCCCAGCCTCAACTCCTGTACCACGCAGCATCAATCAGAAATAAAGTAGGCCAGTGAGGAAGGGATTAATTTGAAAACCCACCTGTCTCAAGGGGGAACTGCAGAGATTTAGGTTTTTCCTAAGCCACTACAAAAGCAGAGAATTATGAATGCCACTTGACAGGAAGTGTCGATTATGAAGAGTGATTTGTTACCTGGTCCCAGCCTAGTGCACGGTGGGCTAAGCAGAACTCTGTGTGTATGTGTGTTTCTTAATGAAGTATGTCCTAATTTCCTGGCTTAATTTCCCTTCTATTCCCAGCATTTTGCTCCTGAATTAAGGCACAGTCGCAGAGGAGAAGGAAGGGTGCAGGGTCTCCCTGACAGGACACCCTGGCTGTCCCTGGGGGGCTGCCTAAGAGCACACACAATGACCAGTGCAGCCGTGCACAGCCTGGCATGGTGATGGGGAACAACTGGGCTGTGTGACAACTAGTTGAATCCAAAGCTCTGGAGGAATTGCAGCCTCAAGCAGGACCTTGAAATAGAATATAAAGTGCAAGTGAGGGAGAAAAAGAAATACAGGGAGGGAGATCTGGAGCCTTTTTTCCCAACCACCAATACCAGGAGGATAAAGTGTTGCTGTTTCTACAGATTTCCTCTGAATTAGGAGCTTCAAAGGGGGGAACAGATCCTTTAAATCTGAATCATGCCGTGTGGGTGCTTTTAAGCTAACAGTATGATCTGATGCTCTAATTCACATGGGTATGAATTAAAACTGGAGTATGCAATGGTATATTTTCTCACCTCGTGTACAGAGACCCTGGCACCTGGCATCAGCTCTGCCTTTTATACCAGTGTCCTTGTCACATTCCTACTGCTGGTACATCTTCCAAATCCCGTGTATCAGAGGCACATTTCTCATCCAGCTCTCCCTGCTGCAAAGTGAATCTGACTGCCTGTCTGTGGGGAAAGCAGTGATTCTGCAGAGCTGCATTGCCCTGAGCCTCGCAGAGCACAAACCAGACGAGACAAAGAATGCAAACAAAGGAGGAAGGACAGGGCTGAGTCTGGCCTGGGCTAAGATTCCTCAGCTCCAGCGAGGCTGTGGCAGGCATGGTTTGGCTTGGTGCCCCTGCTGACAAATTGGCACTCCATGACAGCAGGCAAGCGGTGCTGTTGCTGCTGAGTCCCTGGAGGCCCACGCACCCAATTTGGTACGTAGCTTTAAATAAATTCATCCTTCCAAACCTTGGAAGAAAGAGTCATTCCCCTTATCACAGCAGATCACATCAATGGGACTGAGCATTGCCCAGGACATGTAGTTTTCATGAGACTCGAAGAGGAGTCGATACCTACGTAACTAACCTTGCAATGCAGACTAACTCAGTGGCTCATGTTTTTGCCAGTGGGAACACTTGGCCTCAAATTGTTCTTCAGAGAGGTCTTAGCCCCTGGTTGTAAATCCTTGCTTCTGCCCAGGAGACACAGGTAGCACATACCCAGCCTGGACAGGACTGCCTGCAACATGATAGAGAAGAAACCTGGGGGGCTGCACTGGTGGCCAGTGGCAGGGACAGAAAGTGGCAGCTACTGGCAAGAACTGTGAGAAACTTTCACACATTTGGGTGACCTGAGTAAGACATGGGAGCTGAGGAGAATCAGGCCACAATCAACCCCCAACCCCCCTGCCCAGTGCTAGTAACAAACAGTCATCTGTGCATCTTCACACTGTTGGTGAGGCCAAGGAGAAAGGAGGAAAGCAGTGATTCAGTCTGAGATAAGGACGATGCTGCAGCTCAAGTGAGAGGGAAAAAACCACAATAAACTCCTCTGTGCTTGTTCCAAAGAATAGCTGATTGCTAATGAGCCTTTTTGCTCTGGTGGCAAAGGGTATGCTGCCTCAGCAGGAAGATGTGAGGTCCATGAAATGATGAGTGGCCGCTGCAGAGTCCCCAGAGAGATCATGGCCAGTAGTTTTATTCCCACTCCTATGCAAGCCACCTGTGCCCCTGCAGCAGCCCAGCAATGCAAGGAAGCAGAAGGAGGAGCAGGGCTGAAGGCCTGGCCCAGGAGGCATCGCCGTGGTGGTGACCTGATGGCACCCAAAGCTGGCACCACCGGCAGGCAAAGCAGCTCCCAGCCTGCTGCAAAGCCCTGGCTGCAGTGCCCTCCCTGGGGCTGGGCACTGCTGCTCAGCACCGAGAGAGGAGCCTCCCCTCCACCTGTTCATCCCTCTGCTGAGCGAGCCTGCTTCATTAGCTCATCCTCTGCTTGCCTCTCTGGCTGTCTGCAGGCTCTGCCTTCTCTCTTTGATTATCCATATGTAGCTCGCTTAAGGAGCTTTCCCCAAGATTTAATTCTTGGGCTGCTGCACAACAAAAAGGCACAACAAAGTCTCAGGGCTGCATCCTGCAGAGTGCTTATCAAGATTTACCTTGCCATTCACGACCTGTTTTCGTGGCAGCTGGTCCAGTGGTTACATAAAACCCGTGATTCAAATGGAAGGTACCAGAACAGCAGAACAGCCATGCCTGTGCCATCCATTTGCGTTCTCTACTCCCTATTTCTGAAATATTCTTATTTTCCCTCTCGAGTCAGTAACTTGAAATTTTATTTTGAGTCCTCTAAAAATTCTACTTAAAAAGAAAACCTCCAAACCAATTAAAATTAACAAGAAGCCCAAATCAGCCTGCTTATGATAGTGGACCTGATAGAAGGGGCAGTTTAAGTAGACCAATGAAAGAGTAATTCTTGCAAATGCGATCTACTGAGGTCCTCATCTAGATGGAGGAAGGCAAGATACTGGTCTGATTTTGGGAGCAAGGCTCGAGGAGCCCATGGGAGAGCACAGAGGAATTCCCAACAGAGGCAGTGGGCTGGATTTGGCTGCTTGCTGCATCCCTGTACCAGCAGGTGATGTCAGGGAGGGCAGGGAATGCCTGTCACCGGTGGATGTCACCGCACCTGACACACGCACCTGTGGCTGAACACACTCTCCCCTGCACGCAAAGTTCAGGGGGGTGAACTGTGGATCTTTCATCCGTTCCCCTCGGCCCTAACCTTACCCCCTAACAGCACCCCCCGAGTTTTGCCCGAATCCCACAGGAAACGGACACAGGGTCGTGCTGCCCACCGTGGGTTGTCTCCCTGCTGGACACGCTGCCTCCCCAGCACCGTCCCTGCATGGCCGGTGGGAAGGGGGTGCCTTTCTCCCCAGCCCCCCGGCTTCTCCCCTGCTGTGTGCCCACCGCTGCCGCCGCTCCTACACCACAGCCAGGGCTCGTCCCCTCTCATCCTGACGCTTCTCTCCGAGTTTATTGTCATCCGCCCTAGCAGGGAGAGATGGAGGGAGGGGAGGAACTCTTCAGCTCGGTGCCTTCTCTTGTAACCTGTGCCTGACCAATCTACCTCCCGAGGGGCTGTGGGGAGCTCCTCCCGCCCCGGCATCTCCTCAGCCCTCCTGGAGCCCCCGGGCTGCCGGCAGCAGGAGAGGGATGGCAGCTTGGGCGGGATGAGGGGGAGAGAGGGGCTGACAGCGACTGCCCTTTCTCCAGGATGCACTGGGAGCGGTGAGAACCTCCCGAGCTCCTTCCTCTGGGTGTTCGGGAGCAGATCCTGCCTGCCTGGCGGGGTGACTCCTCTGCACTGTCTGTGCGCGTTGCTGTGCGTGTGCTGCTGCCATCGCAGATGTACCCCCAGCTGTCACTGCACCGCGCACAGTCGCTCCCTCTCCCGCCTCTCTCTCTCTTTCTCGCTCCCCCTGTTTATTATTTACGGAGGATTACAGCCCCTTTCCCACGCTGTCACCGCGCCGTGCGGCTCCCCTGCCCTCCACGCGAGGCCAGCGCCCGGCTAGGGGGGGCTCCGCCGAGAGCCCGGCTGCCCGCAGCGGCACTTTCGGCTGGATTTGCTTTGGGATTGTACCGGCTTCGGAGGGCTGCGAGAGCCGCCGTCCTCACACGAGGGTCCACTCCAGCCCGAGGGAGGTAAGTGAAGGCGCGTCCCCCCGGCCGGGCGAGGGAGCGGGGCTGCCCGGGCGGAGGGCGGCGGCGGGGGCAGCCCCGTGTGCCAGGCAGCCCGGCGCACACGGCTCCCCGTGCCGCACCGCCGGGCAGCGATCTCCCGGCACGCAGGGCGCCAGAGCCGCTGCACAGCCGGCTGGTGCTGCCTCCAGTCCGGCTTCGGTGCGGGCAGCCGGGAGCGACTTCTGCCAGCTGAGGATGGCACCGCAGCTCTCCGCGCACCGCGGGCGGCTCAGGTGCAGCTTTCGGGGCTGGGGTCACCCGGAACCGGCCAGCTCCTGGAAGCCAGCCCTGCCTTTTGTCCCCTCCCGGGCTCTCAGAGGGGTCCGCACCAGAGGTGCCCCTCGCCCCACTTGCGATGGCTCTGCTGGCTATCATTTTGGACTCGGCTGTCTCAGCAAGAACAGCCTAAAATGGAGAAGAAGGGACCAAAGCCGAACAGGTTAGCGCTCAGTGCACAGCTTTAGGATCGGGGGGTGCCTGTGTGTAAGTGTGTGGGGGTGTGTGCTCACGGACGTGACCACAGGACATGAAGTGAAGGATGCCAAATCACAAGTGGAGCCAAAAATAAGTCCCGAGTTGCTTCCAGCATCTCTGCAGGCTGAGCCTGTGATTTCTGAACTTTTGGGTGGAAGGCACAGCACTGAGGGGTGGGGGGTGGGTGAAACCCAGCACAGGGAAGCTTCACAGCCTTTTCCAGCCCAGGCTGGGAGGAGAGGGTGAGAATGAGGTCCCAGCTGAGCCGAGGTGATGCACACTCTGGACAGGGGTAGATATATGCAAGAGTTACCCTCTGCGTGTGTGTGTGCATGCACAGACACGTGCACACACACATCCCACACAGGGCATTCTGCCCCCTCCTCCTCCCTCTGCCTGACCAGTTTATTACTGTCCCTGCATCTCCTGCTAATTAGGAGAGACATGTTAAACTGGAGCTCTCCTGATTTGGGGAGAGAGGGTATTTGAAGCTGTTGCTCCAAGCAGGTCACGACCAAGCCGGCCCCGGGCCCAGCACGTGGCTGTCAGGTAACCTGAATGTGCCACATCCAGCACAGCCCTGACGGGAACGGCAGCGGGCAGGATGCAGCACTGCCCTGCTGTGGGAGTCCGACCTGCCACTCAAGGATAGAGGAAAATAAAGATCTCATTTGGGGAAGGGCTGCAGCAGCTGCTATTGCAGGAGAAGGAAACCTTAAAAGACGGGGGAACCCTTAAACGCAGAGAGCGACTTGTCCCAAAGCAGGGGGCATTCCGAGCAGGGAGGAGCAGGGAGCCTTTCCAGAACTGCAGAACGTTTTCCTTCTGAGCTTTGTCGCTCAGGTCTGTTGGGGGGCGGGGTGGGGGTGTGGATCTTCCTCTAACTGCTGTGGGCAAAGAACATTTGCAAGGGAATTATTCCACTTGAGAGAAAGGCTTGCGGGAGTTGTCTCCCTGTCAGACATCAGTGCTGCCTCTGTTAGTGCATCCTGTCCACTTGGAGCAATTATGGCAAAGCCTCAGCAAGGGGGCTGCTTGCTAAGAGAACGGGGGGAAGCCTTCTTATGTAATTTTTATACCAGATCACAGCTTTACCCTTTCCTCCAGCAAAGTGGATGTCACATGCTAGCAAGGTGCACTCTCAGCTCAGATATCTTTAAGGCTTACTCCAGCTTCCTGCCCTTCCTCTGGCTTTTTTTTAAAGCCTGATGCAGAAGGGATTTTCTAGGCTCTTCTGCACCACAGAAGGCTGATGAAGGCAGAGCTGTGTCTCAGCAGGGCTGGGAGGGTCGGCAGCAGCACAGAGCATATCCGCAAGGATACCTGGACAGGAGCATTTAGGGGGCAACAGAGGCTGGAACAGGATGGGGAGAGGCTCAAGCCTGTGGGAGGGCATTTCTGGGTAGTTCAGAGGCTCTTCAGCTCTTGCCTGTTGCTGAGTCAAAGACAGAGCAGGCAGTTTCCTTCACTTGCCATGTTTGGTTACAAGCAGCTGCTTACACTGCTTGACAACTCTCCCAGTCCTGGGTGGCTCAAACCATAACTCAGATGACCATACTGGGATGCTCCTGCCAGCTGGGTAACGCTTCAGCGTGCTGCACCATGCTCAGTGCTCAGGGGAAAGAAGAGGGAGTGGGACTTCTGGGATGTTCCTCCTGCTGCAGGGAAATACCTTGTCACACACACCTTATTCCTGCTGTGGCTTCACCAAAATGCTGGCTCACAAAAAGGCTTTCTGTGACTGAGGATAAGGTAACAGCAAGATGATGTGCATTTTTTTCTACAAACTAGTTCAATTCCAAACTCAAGAGATGGAAGGAAATGTTGTTTTATCCATGAGGGGTTGGATTATGTGAAATATATCATTCATATTGCAAAAACAAGCAGCTGAAAGAAAGTTAGGGAATACTGGAGGCAGTGTGCCACTTGCACTGGGTTGCAGCCTGACTGTATTTTCATGAGCTGCTTCATTCAGGGTGCTTGGCTACATGGTGCTCAAGGAGTGAAGCAGGGGGCTGTATTTTTTTTTTTTTCTTTTTTTGATACTACAAAACGTGTTCCTGTTTTATTCGTTTACTGCCTGCCAAGCAGGCCCTGCAGGAAATACATCACCATTCCTTTTCTTGTGGTGCTCTGAAGATGTTAGAAGCTACAGTTGCCTCGAAGCTGATGGTAGAGAGTTTATGCTCCTGATGAGGCAAGAGAGAGTGGTTGTTTTCCTGGCTTTTGAAGGGAAAAGAGACTTCCCCTTTTAGCCACAGAGGGAAGGAGCAGCAGGTGCAGGGCCAGAGCCTGGGACCTCTTGGCTCTCAGTGCTGTTGAGTCCTCCAGAGTGCACCAGTTTGCTGGCTAAGCTGCCAGCGTTTTGGAAAACAGCTGTGAGTGTTCAGCAGTTCTGCAAAATGCCCCCTAGGGTCTCGTGTTGGGCACCCACAAAATTAGGAATGTACAGATTGTGGCCTCCTGCCAAAACTGTGGTTTAATATTTAATTCTGACCATATTAAAACTGCCTTATTTATTACAATGTCCTCATTGATAGCTTGAGTATCATGTGTCCTTTGCTCTGATATGGGACAAGATCCTGTGAGAAAAAGGAGTAGTTCTTGGTTGGGTAAGCAAAGGCAGTGCTGTGCTGCATCCATGCAAGTGGCTGAATGAAGGCTGGGCAAGTGTTAGCTCATATTTAAGTCCTTGGCTTTGCAAGCCTCTTTTATCATATGGCATTTTTTTCTTCTTTTCATGAAAATGACAATTTCCTCGTTATATTTTTATGAATGGGAAAACAAGAGACTGTCTATTATTTATGCACTGCGATGCCCCATGCCCATCACAGGAAGGACTGAGACTTAAATTTACACCAAAGCCACACAAGTCAGAACTTCTTGACTGACTGCAAGAAAAGGCTGTCACTTGGAATTCATGCCCTGCTACCACACTCCTCCTCACTTCAAGGAGGCTGGGAAGATTCCTTCCCCATGAACCACGCTCTCACACAAGGGATGAAAAAGCAAGACCTCGCCCTGAGTCTGGAGATGAGCTGTTAAAGGCAGCTTGGCCTGGCACTCATCTCTTGGGCTGCCTTTCCCCTCCTGGTGAGACTCCCCAGTGCCAGTGCTGCCCAAAGCAGGGTGTGGTGCTGCTCTGGCTTTGCTGTGAGGTGCCTGAGGGGCTGAAGGTGGGCCCTGCTTTCCACACCACCTCCAGGGATTTCCATGGGATGTCAGCTTTGCCATAAAGGTATCTTTTCTGTGGCTGCAAGCCCTGTAGGAAACTAAAGTCACATCAAACGTGCAGCCCTTCCTCAGCCTCGGCAAGCTCTGCAGCACGAGGCTGTGATCTGTGTGCTAACCCAGATGCACCCCAAGATCCTGGCTGGAGCTCTGGCTTGGGAGAGCTGTCATCTTGTTGAGCTATGGGCAATGTTCCCAGCTTGTAAGAAGCACAAATGTGTCCCAGGGGTCCGCAGGCACCCCTGGAGCTGAAGGCAGCAGCCCAGCCCCCTGCAGCTTGTGTGGGCTCTGCAGGGTTGCCCCTCTCGGATGCTCTGGGAAGGTGATGGGGCAGCAGAACAGCTCCAGGCTCTCACAGGCAGCACCAGCAACCACAGTGGGACAGATCTCTGCAGCTGACCAAGGCAGAAGAAGGTTTCCCTCAGGGTCCAGTACGAATGCATTGTGTGGGGATGGTGGGAGCCAGCCTTTCCCCTGGAGCTGTGTGCATGCTGGGTTGCCCATCCCCTTATGATAAGAGCTGAGGGGATTTTTACTGCCAGCACCTTGTGCTCTGCCCCAGCAGTGTGCAGGGTCCCTGTCCCCCTGGGCATGCCCAGGGCACAGCCTCGTGAGACTGCAGTTCAGTCCTTCCATTTTTCCAGTGTTCTCTGCATGCTCTCTCCTCCCGCTCCAGCTGCCAAAGGGACAGGCCACTGCCCTTGCAGCTCATTCTGGGAGCCTGGCACCCAGGGGAGCACAGCAATGAGGGGGGTGAGGAAAAGGGGGAGCAGCCTTGGTGGCAGCAGCTCTTCACCGTGCTGGCTCCTCCACCAGAATAAAGAGTAACAAGAGTCAAGCACAAGCAAGGCCAGTGAGCTCAAGGGCCCAGTGTATTTCAAAATGCAGGCAATGCAAAAAGCAAAACCAGTTTTTGGGCCAATGCAGGAATGAATGGTGGGAAACAAGCAAGTGTGGGGCATTTTGTGTGCAAGGGATCACTCAGGCTTGCAAAAGCTTGCCTCATTTTTGGAATGAGAAACCACAAGGAGAAAGGCTCATGGCTGAAGTGCCATGACCCCCATAAGATGTACCAGGGATCTCTTGGTATTGATCTGGAAGCCCCCTGATTTGGCAGTCTGGTCATGCTGTTCAACAGACATCTGGCCTAGTGCCCCAGGGACAGAGCTTATATTGATTAAAAACTTACATTTTCCTATCTTGCTGCTAAATGGATGCACCTCCATCTACTACTCTGTGCATGTAAATGTATCTCTTATCTCAGACAGGCTGGCACCTTCCCTCCTAAAGATCTGCTGCATCCTTTGACTCTAAGTAGGAGACCCAGGGAAGGGACTGGGCCATGTTAAAATTTTTAACCCCTTCACAAATGTGGGCCCATACACACCTTCCCTCTTGAACACCACCCAAATAAAACCAAGAAAGAGAATACTTTGGCACTCAGGGCACCGTCCGGCCGAGGAGTGCAGAAAATACCTGTGAGTGCAGTAGTGATGGGAACGAGGACCAGAGCACCAGGATTCTCCCACCAGCTGTCTTCTCTGCCTGCAACCTTTTCCTGCTTGTACCACCCACCCACACCCCCGGGGTAGGCTTGCCAGGAAGGGGGGAGCAGCATTTCAAATGCCAGTGAGCTGGAGGATGCTGTGGGGTGTAGAGGAGGATCTGGGAGCAGAAGGGTTGTCAGACCTGCCGGGGCAGGAGTGGCTAAAGTCCTTCTGTCAGGAGCAAAAGGATTAAGGGCCTGAGCTACCACTGACCATGGGATTAACCCCTGCAGGAAATTAAAGTTGTAGGGAAGGCTCTTCACTCCACAGCTGAGAGAATGAGAAAAACTGGGATCTGGATTAGAACTGGCAGGGCTGGTGACAAGCCACCACCCACAGCCAACTGTTCCCGGCTGGATCAGAAAATGTTATCTCAACCTTCATGTAGATCCCCCCTCCACATCTCACTTGGTTACCAATTTTTGCCAACAGTGTGAGAAGAACAAAAACATCACCCTGTGGCAAGAAAAAAGAGGAGGAAACTGGGTAGTCAGCTCACGTGTCCCTCCTGTGAGCCCCTCTCCCACTCCCTCACCCTTCCCTTCTCAGCTGCCTCCGTTCTGCAGGAAACACGCACGTGGTCTGGCGCGTTCAGGGCTGCTGGGAGAAGGTGCTGGCACACACATGGCTGGATTTCTTCCTGTCGACTGCCCCCTCAGCTCTCCTCCTGCTGCTGCTCTGGGCCTCCTCCATATGCTGCACTCTCACCGTGCTGGGACTTTCCTGTCACTCCTGGCTGGATATCCTGCTCTCTCCACCTGCTTCCACAGCTTCCCCAGGAATTCCACATCTCCACAGCAATCTGGGTCTTTCCCAGCAGTGCTACCCTCCCTGTCTCCCTTTCCTATGCTCTGTTTTTCTCAGAGGATTTGCTGAGGCTTTATGCTCTTGGTATTTCCAGCTCCTCCAGAATTTCCCAGTCTCATTATTGTGCATTGGTCAGGGAGGCTTGGGATGCAAATAGTGTTTTCTGCTTAAGGAAATGAGGAATGGAGAAAACTGGCTTCTCTCCTGTTTTTGCCACAGGCCTGTCAAGAAACTTTGGGAAAACCTGGCCAAAATTCCTTTATTCTGTGTAACTTTGATAAGGCCTACAAATACCCTCTGCAGGATGGGAGAGCATTTACAAGCCCAAGTGCAAACACTGCACTTGACAGCTTTGAAAATCCTGAGTGACTGGGGAACTGATGTGGTCTAATAGTGGAGTATCAAAAGCAAGGCAGCTGAAATTTCAGCCAGCCAAAATCAGCAGCCAGCTTTACCTGCATCATAGTTTACTCCTCCATAAAATGGGGATAAAGTTGTTCTTTCTGGGAGGGTCCTGGGAAGGAAACATTTTTTACCATCAAGACATTCGCATTTCAGAGGTGCCCACATTGCCAATCTAAAAACCAGAAGCTTTTTGACCTTTTCACATCACAGAGAAAAGGGTGAGGCTTTTATTCACACCGGGGCAGGAACGTGGCAGAGTCCCTTACAAGACCAAGTGGGTTTTACACTTTTTCTCCTTGCTTTACAGCTTTTTGTAGGAGGTGTTTTCCCTAGCTGTGATTGATCACTGCAAGTCAGAGGGCACTATTTCTTCTGCAGCTGGGTTTCTCATATGAATTTAAAATGTGCTTTCCATTGATGGTGACAGCACAACGCTAATGAATCTTGAACACATGTGTTAATAAACCAGCAAGTGCTGCACGTGAAGCCCCCAGCTCTTTAGCTTGGAAGCTCACTGGGGCAGTGATGCTCACTGGATGTTTCTACAGCACGGCTGAGCTTCTCTGCCACCTCTGAGTGCTTTGCACTCCAAAGAGAGGACAGAGAGGGGCTGCCACTGAGACAATGTGACCTCTTGGGATGGATGATGTGCACAACTAACAGTCCTGTTGGGGGGCCAAGAATGGGGGAGGTCTCCATGCCACCTAAAGCCACTTGTGGTGTGGTAGTCAGATTATGAGACACAGATTATGTGTCAAGGGCAGATGAAGGGACATGCACAGAACAACATGCTTTAGTCACTAGATGCTGGGGTACCACTGTCCCCCTCCATTAAGGGGTGATAGCAATAAAACATGAGTCCTAAAAGCACCAAGGAAAGGGGAAGGAAAGAAGATAATCTCCTTAAGGCGTCCTCCATGCCCTCCCTCACACTGCTGCTTTTCTGATAAAGGCTAAAGCAATTCAGCATTGGAAAGGGGAAAGGGACTTTGCCATCAAGGAGAGCGTGGGGGAGGGATGAAAGTCTGTGCATACTTTCTGATAATTTATTGCTGGCATCTGTTGCAGTCTCTGCTACCTACCCTTCAGTAATATAGGTCACCCACATGCCCTGCCAGTGCTCCTAAGCCAGGCTGTTAACGGAGTCTGATCCCCCAGCCATGATCCAAGGGGCTTGGGGAGATAATCAGAGACAGAGGTTGCTGGGCTCTGTTTCAGAGAGTGCCTCATCCCAGTGACACAGTCACCTGTGTCTCCAGCCTCAGTGCTGTTGTCTGGAGAACGGGATGGATTTATCCACCCACCCAGAGCAGAAGCACTGCTGGCTCTTACCTCAGCCCTCCTTCTGGGGGCATTACACACAAAGTGACACCAGCTGACAGCTGTGGAAGGAGCCCTTCACAGAGCACATGGCAAGCTTTGGGCAGAAGTGACCCAGAACTGGGAAGAGTTACTAGGCCAGTATGTGGCTACAGGAAACTGAAACCCTCCCTGCTCTCTAGCATGCTCCTTGGGACCCTCCCCACAAAAGCTGTGGCTTTGGAGGGGTACTGCAAACATTACTGGTGTCTGGGCACAGAGGAGCAGGACCAGGCAGGAATAGCCCCTGCTGTAGTTTTCAGGCCCTGGCAAGTGCTGCAGAGTCGTTACAGTCCCCTCTGCATCCCCCCCTTCTTTCCCTCCCCCTGCCCCCAGCAGTAAGGTTCGCTGTTCAATCTAATTAGGGGAATCCTCATTAGCGAGTCCTCTGGAGTCTGACAGCAGGCCAAATGTCCAAGTGGCACTTCAGCTCGGTGTATTTTTGGCCACTGGAGCCCATGGGCCAGAAATGGATGATTTCATTTTGTTGCTTTGAGCTGAAACTAAAAAAGTTGTCTTTTACTGTCCTATTTGAAACAGTAATAGGAAAAGGCCATCGCCAGCCCCACAGGCGACCCTGTTTCCTCCAGAATGTGGAAAGACATTCAACTCAAGCACATGGAAGAGAGCTCTGGCCACTGTGCCCCATGGATCACAGGGCATTCAGCTGACATGTTGCCCTAGGGAGAAGGGACCATCTAGAAAGCTCAGGAGAAAGACTGATGGTCTGTGGAGCCCTTGGGTGACTTCAGAGCATTCAGAGCTCCAGCAGTGCTGACCAGCCTTGAGCCCCCAACCCCCAGCAAGGCCAGGCAAGCTCAGAACAGATGGCACAGTGCCTCTCTTGTAGAGTTGGGGGCATACAGGGGCACTCCTAGGTCCGGCAGAGTGCTCACTGCTGGAAAAATCCCTGGCTGTCAGGCTGAAAGCAGCCAGACACCTCTGGTGCTGCTCTGGAGAGGCTGGAGGTATGGGCAGGTGCTCTTTGCCCCAAGTTCACACGTACCCAGGGCTGCACTGGCAGTGAGTGCAGTTGGCCTGGTGCTCTGCAGAGCAGAAGGCATCTCCTGGGCCACAAGAAAACTGCTAATTAAGTCAGAATTCAAGATAAGTCAGAGGAAACCTTTAAAAAAGAAACTCTTAAAAATCCTCTCTGCCTCCTTGCTCTCTCCTGACTGTGGAATATTAATCACTGAGGGTATAATGTTCTTATGGGCAGTAGAGGCGTAGGAGAAACTGTTTTTTTTCTGGATCTTTGGAATTAAAATTTCTCCATGAACATATTTCTTCAAGGGGTAAACGCAGAAGCTCATTGACCCTCACCTTTGAGCAGCCAAGAACCTCTATGTATTCTAAACTTACTGCTCTGCCACCTGGGCATATGGTATGCTTGGAGAAGCAGGCAGCTTTGTGGAAGGCATGGAGGTTAATAAAAATGGGTTACAGAAGAGTCCCCAGCACATGTGCAAGGCCAGCTCCGTGCACACACTGGTAAATGTAAGCTAGGCTGGTGACTCTGTGCATTTGTACATGAAGGTAGCTGCTTTCAAGCCTTGGAAACACGTGTATGAGTGCACACAGGGTGGCTGCTATCTCTGGAGTGGGGAGTGTGGCATGTATGTGACATGCTTTAAAATAATCTTGGGTTTATCAAGGCCCCTCCATCTCAGTGCATGTTGCAGTGCAGGAGACAGCATTAAAGCCTGAACAGGTGTTAATCACTATGCACTGTAATAAATTCTAAACATAGGGAAAAGGCTTATTTATACATGGCTGCTCCTCCCACCCTGCACTCTCTGCTTGAGCCTTGGTGCTGCCTGAGGGAAAGAGGCGCCCGTGAGGTTCCAGAAATGAGTGCAAGAGCTGGACTTGCCCTGCTGGAGCAGAAAGAGGCAGGGGTGGAAACCCTGGCCCTGTCCCCATCCTCAGGGCCCGGTGTGCCAGGCCTGCCCTCGGCCCCCATCGTTGCCTGGGGACAGCGTGGATGAATTGCACAGAGCAGGGTGGCACAGACACCAGTGCATGGCCTGAGAGGGGGCCTGGGCTGAGGGGACACTGCAGGGAAACTGAGTCACAAAGCACCCAAGGTTTGGGGATTTTTTTGGTTTTGTTTTGTTTTTTTTTTTCTTTAAATTGTTTAGCCCCCCCTAACTGGAACCAAGCCAGCTGATACAGATGGGGTGTTACAAAACAGAGCCAAAAGGCAAGAGCACAAGGAACAGAGCTATCTATAACCCTGACAAAGTTAGCTGGAGTGAAGGTGGGGAAGAGGGAAAGGCAGAGCATGGCAGGCGCTGCCCCTGATGCTGAGAGCAAGGACGTGATCATTTGGCAACGGGATTTGGAGCTGATCGACTGGCGCTATCCAGCAGGCAGATAAGGCTCTGTGGCTGTCAGCTTAACTCTGCCGTTTATTCCAGTGCTGGAGGGAGTTAAATAGAGCACACGGAAAGCCTGCTGCCGGGGAGTGAAAGTCAAGGAGGGAGAGGGAAGGAAGAGGCTGTAATTGGGCAGTGTCCGGGGAGTCGGGTGGAAGTGGCTGCAGGCAGAACCCCTCCAGGTAAGTGCCTGCAGCTTTTCATCCTCCTTTTCCAGATGGACAGGCGGGGACAGGAGCCTTCGGGGGCGGATTTAGGATGGAGACGTTTCTATGGGGGAGGCTGAAAGTCTCCTCGGTCAGGTCGAGCGCAAGCACCAGATGGGGACAGCTATTTGTTGCAGCTTCTCCTTCAGTGGGGACTGCAGGGCAAGGGCTCCAGCTCGGTTTGGGGAGCAGGGGGGCTGCAGCAGCAGCAGGTTAAATCGGTTTCTGTACCACGGGAGGCATTTGGTGCATTGGCATTTGGGTAAATGATCTAAACAGCCTCGCGAATGTGCTAGTCTAGGCACTGAACCTGCTCATCATTTTCATCAAGATGCTGATTTTTAATATTTCCTGGTGGTTTCGATTCCCATATAAAATAAATCAGTCTGGGAGCCTGGGGGAAGGTAGGCACCTGGCACGTGTGTGGGGAGAGTGTCCTGGTGGCAGTGCAGCACCCAGCTGAAATAGTGGATGTTGTCAGAGCCCCCCGGAGGGGATGGAGAAGGGCTTATTTCGGTACTCTGGCTGAAATGTGTCCATCTAACTGCTGCTGTGACTGTGGGTGGCACGTCAGAGAGTACGCAGGGGGACAGAAGGGTTTGTGGTGTTTTCATTTTTCCTCCCTCCTTGTATCCAAAAGGGAAGCGGGAGGGAAGTTGAAACCTGTTGTCAGTCACTTATTGTCAGGGGAGAGTTTATGGTCTTTGGGTTTCTAATTAGACTGAGGATTTTTCCTTCTGCTAATTAAGATGCAATTCCTCTCTTTTCAACACTCCCACTCAGTCTCCCCCGCCTCAGGTCCTTCCTTCTCCTTCTCCTCCGAGGCTCGCTCGCTCCTCAGCTCCTGCCGTTGCTGCAGTGGGAAATCCCCAGGCTGAAGCTGTGCTGCTCTAGCCACCACATCCATTTTCCCTTAAAACAGACAGGAAGTGCTGGTAGGGAATACGGCATGGGGAGGGGGTGTGGTGGAGCGGGGAGGAGGAGGAGGGGGGAGAGAAGCAGCTTGGCAGCCGCCGGTGCCCAGATCCCAGCGAGCCCGAGCCGTGCGTCGGGCAGGGGATGCACAGGTGGCACCAGCCTGCCTGGAGGTGACAGCAACGAGCCCGACTCTGCTGGCCTGGCAGGGTCACCTTAACTATTCATCAGGTTAACCTTGAGCGTGAGGCTAATGTAGCTACCACAGCAGCTATTCAAGCACAAACTTCTCTCTGGCACTTAGGTGAATCTGGTTTTATTTCTGCACCGTGAGGTTCAAAATGAATTAATGTTGCGCCTTCAACAGCCCGCACCTCCTGAAATATCCTCCGTTTCTCCTCCAAAACAGAACCGATGCCTCAAAGGCAAAACACTAATTGGGGAGGGGAAAGGACAGCACTGAGCCCGGCCCCGTGTGCTGCAGCCAGGGAAGTGAATCCCATCTGCTCTGTTGTGTTTGCCTCTCCAGGACCTGGCAGGCAGGCTGCAAGGTCATTCCCTCTCCCTCTGGGGCCGTGTGCCAGGCTGGCTGGTGGATGTGAAGACACGCTGGAGAAGACCACGATGCTGCCTGCAAGTGCCGGCCACCGGTGGAGGAGCAGGTTCCTCATGAGGTGGCAGGAGGCTTGTCGTAAGTAATGCCTACTCAGGTACCTGCTACACTATTCCTCTTTGTCAAGGGAGTGGGAAGAAAATAGGTCACGTCAGGGTTAAGAGCAGGGGAGAGGGACAGCTAAGAATGGAGAGGTTTGAACTAATTCCTGATTCCTTTAGAGGCCAGGCTAGCTGGGAGGGAGAGTGATATTCTAAAGCTGAAGATGGGCTTAAAGTGGGACAGCAAGTGATGATTGCTTCTGAATTCCAGTGGGCCTGGCAGGTGAGAAACAGCAAGACAGACACCATTGCACAAAGATCCACCCTGAACATTTCTCAGCTCAGTGTCCTGTGAGCTGCAGACTCCTCTCTGTGCTTGGGGTTTATACACAGGCTGCTGAGCAGGGCTCCCAGCTCTTCACAGCAAAAGTCATAACAGATTTTAGAAGGAAATGCAGGATGTGAAGGCAGAATTCTCCTACTGGGCACTGCCACATGTAGTGAAAATCAAGGAATAAATAAAGAAGCTCTCTTTCAAATTAAATTGTAAACGTTCAGCCTGTGCATATTCCCAGTGGGCTGGGGCAGCTGCTTCGGTACCCTGAGTGCAGAGCAGGCACTGCCAGGGTGATGTGGAGCTTCTGGGATCTTATCTGCATCCCAGAGAAGCATCTGGGGACCACAGCAGAGTAAAGGGGACACTTGGAGAGTGTCCTTCACTCCTGCATGCCCAGGCACCAAGCAGGTCTGTGCTTTCCCTTGTTCCAGTCCTCCTGGTCACATGTGGAGCTGCAGCTGTAAAATGGGTTATTTCCTTCTCCAGAAAACAAACATCTTTGTAATCTATCCTCACAGACTAGACTGTGTAAATTATTTATAATGAAAGCTACTGAGTCTTGACTTAATCTGATATACCTGGATCAGCTTTCTGCTACCTACTAGAGTCACCAAACACCCAACAAAGTAACTTGATCTTTCCCAAATGCAAAAACACTTCTTATCCCTCCTTCTGTAGGGCTGGAAGACAGCCTCAAGTTCTGTCTATTGCTTCCCTGGCTCTCTTTCCTGTAGAGCTGCATCTTATCAAAGCAATGAATTCCCTGGCCTCAGCTCACATCCTCATGGATGCACTTCTTGCAGGGAAATGAAAACGAAATCTCTTTTCTGTATGATTTTAGTAAAATATTTCCAAAAGCATACAGCAATATATGGGTAACAACAAGACGTTTTTGGCATATCCTACACGGCTGCAGAAGCTTGGCACAGATCCATTTCCTGAAGATAACCACAGCCAGCTGCCTGAGACTTTGTTCCTGCCAGCCACTGCCAGCACACACACTGGTGGAGGCCCAGAGCCACCCAGTCGGCGCCGCAGGCAGCCAGGCATTCTGAGAGATAAGCCCTGAACAGAATGCCACCTGGATAGCATTACACATGGGCTGCTCTGGCCTTTCTTGGGCTACAAAGCAGCTGTTATCTCACCATCACAGCTGCCAATCTATTATTAATGCTGGGCTTTTGTTAAGCATCCAGGAAAAAGACGGGGTCACTTGAATGACTCATGGCTCTTTCCCTTCCCCACTCTAGCTCCCATTCTTTTTAATTCTCTCCCCACAACAAGAGTGTGACTTATTCTGAATAGAATTAAATATCAGCCAGCCAGTCAGTACCTGTAGTGCAGTAGTCCCAGGCTATGATCTGCTTTCATGGCAATGTCTGCTGTGGGCCCCAGCCTCTGCATGACAAGAAAGCACAGAGGTGCTCTGGGTAAAGATCTTTTCTTGCATTTCACCATGAGGATCCATACTTCTCCTTAAAAGAGCACATTTATTGGCATGGCCTGGCCTGAGGTACACCTGAGATCTCAACTGTAGGATAGTAAAAAGTTATTGAAGAATTGTGAAAGACAGATGAAAGGAGAGAGAACTGATATATTACCTCTGAACATTTTTCCCTTGGTCCTTAATAAAGTCATACAGCTTAGGATTCAAAGGGGATAGTTCTCCTTAGACTACCAGTCCACAAATCTGCCAATTCTTACAAGGATCACTGGGAACACAAAACCTGCCCTGTGCAGGATGCCAGGGGTGGAGTATGAAGGCACAACGCTGACAGAAGCAAAGCTGTTATAAAAAAGTGGGCTGTGGGTCAGATTAAACTCTAGAGAGTGGCACAAGGGAGGAGAGGAGGAGCACGGCTGACTGCAAAGCTGCTCCAGGCAGAGCTTCTCCACAGCATGGGTCTCCTCTGGCTCCCTCTGTTGTGGCAGTCTTTTCACAATTCCCTTAGGTTTAAGAAGTAAAACACCTGCTTGTTGGTTCCTTGAAGAAAACCTGATTGCCAGTTCAGGAAGGCGAGACAATAAATGCATCCCCTTTAGACGCCAATCACCCCCAAAAAGGCTCTACCAACCCAAGGGACTGCCTTCCAGAAGAAGAGTGAGAAAGGGAGAGCACAGGCTTGATGTACAGACAAACCTGCTTCAGTTCTAGTCAAATGCTCAAACTTGTCACCTTAAAAACTGCGAGGGAGCTGAATTTGCTTCCCACATTGAGGAACAGCGGAATTCATTGTGCGATCTCAATTCCACAAAAGGAACGAAGATGAAGGATGCAAATGTTTTACATAGTCTGCTTAAACATAACTCCTACTCCTCTAATGACAAGAGGCACAAAGCTTGCTTTCTTGTTGATAATGCTGCTTTGTCACAAAAATGAGAGTCTGAAAAGCTGCTGGCTCCCAGGGAAGGTTGGTAGTTAGTGCCCTGGTGCCACTGGCAGGATCTGGACCCATGTCTGGAATCCAGAGCAGCTCTGAAAAATGCTGATTTGTGGTTTGTCCAGGCTTAACTTTGAGATAGTGTAGGAGAAAGGGGGTGTGTGTGTGTGTTAACCCTTTTCCTGACACTGCTTTTGTCAGTTACCAACGTACACTTCTTTTCCTCGTTCCGTTGTTGTGGGCAATTTTGGTTCATAATAACAAAAAAAAAAGTTCTTAATAACAGCAATTGCTGGATCAGCAGCCAGTTACCACCTCTGCAAGGGGACGGTCACTGGCCCCTCAGAGAGACTTTTGGTGCTGTTGCTGTGGGATTCAGAAACTGTTTTGAGAGCAATGGCAAATACCAGGTGTCCACTGATTTAGGGACTCCTTGTTACCTTTTAGCAGTTGACTTGGTCATCCCTTTGTAATGTAATGTGATTCATTAAATGTGGACACAAGGCCCACATGACACGCTGTGAAGATGGTAAGCAAACAATACCCTAAATTAGAGTCCTAGATCAGAGTCTTACCTATCACAAATATTAGGATTCAAACTGCAGGAGCACAGCTGAAACGTAGGTTATTTTCATTTTTCTTAAAAGATTCTTAATAACCTATCTGTTTCTGGAAAATTGGAACTTTTTAAATATACCTGGTCTCTCCTCTCTCTACCCTGAGTGTTTAGAAAGAGCTGTCCTTTGTCAGAGGTGACACTTCCCACCACTCTCTGCTCCGTTCTCCTCTGACAGGGACCAGTGCTCCAGTATCTGTTGGCAAAGTCCACTGGGATGCACTGTTCTGACTTTGTTGTGAAATTGGAAGAATATTTACTCGCTTGTTCATAAAAAACCAGGCTGAGAGGAAAGTCATGCTGTCAGGAGGCAGGCCAGCAGCAAAGGAATGTAGCTGAGAGGAAACTCATCACACAGCAGGGCATTGCAGTGAAGAGCCCTGCTGTGAGGGCTGTGTTGCAGTCGGTGGTGGGCTGGGTGAGGATGGGAAAGCGCTGATCTAACCCAGGCCCTCTTTCTTCCCTGCTTGTCACCTTCCAGTGCTTGGCTGCTGGCTCTCACTATGCGCTGCTGAGTCCTTCTTTGCTTGTCCTTCCTCCTGCAAGTGTAACAGTGGCAGCCTGGAAGTGGACTGCAGTGGCTTGGGCCTCTCTTCCATTCCCTCAGACATCCCCACAAACACCAGGACCTTCCTCTTTCTCAACAACAAACTCAGCATCCTGCCAGGAGCAGTGTTTTCCAACCTCTCTGCTCTACAGAGGCTGGATCTATCCAACAACTTCTTGGACCAGCTCCCTCAGAACATCTTCAGCGACCTGGGGAACCTCACAGAGCTGCAGCTGAGGAACAACAGCATCCGGGCCTTGGACAAGGACCTGCTGCAGCACACGGCGCTGCTGCGCCAGCTGGACCTCTCCATCAACGGCCTGGCCCAGATCCCTTCGGGCATCTTCGACGACCTGCCGGCCCTGCGCTCCCTCTCGCTCAGGTCCAACCGCCTGCAGAGCCTGGACAGGGTCACCTTCGAGCCTCTGACCAGCCTGCAGCAGCTCCAGGTGGGGGACAACCCCTGGGAATGCGACTGCAACCTCCGAGACTTCAAGCACTGGATGGAGTGGTTCTCCTACCGAGGTGGGTGCTGGCCTGTGGAGGCAGTGCAGGGGTGCTGGTCCTCCAGGAAGGGCAGGCAAAGGCAGGCAGGGGAGAAACAGGGGCAGGTACCACTGGCAGGTCAGGCTTACCTGAAGGACAGCTCCCAGCCAAAGAGCGTGAGGACCCTGCTACAATTTAGTGCCACTGCACCTTCATAGAGCAACACTGCCAGTCTGTGAAGTCCCCAGCAGCCCTAGATCTCCCATTTCCTTGTTTTGGTTCTCATATGAACTATTACTTGGTTTTTTTCTTAATCTTGAGAGAAGAAAGAAATTTCCTCAAGTAACATTAAAATTTTAGGATTCACCTCAGTCTTTCTGCCTAAAGAGAAGTGCTTTTCACACTTGGAAATAACCATTCCAACCATTCCATTCTCCTTCTTAAGCTGAGAGAATTAGAAGTCAGATTTGGCTGTAAAGCATCAGGTTTGCTGCCAAAAAAACCCCCAAACCAACCTTAGGAAACAGTGACACTTAGGAAAAACACTGCAACTCATATTGGAGAACCCAACCTACAGCTCAAATTAACAAGCCAGGCCCCAAGTCAGACTGGCTATAAAATCATCCTTTCGAACCGAGCACTTTGACAAGTTTGTATTTCCAGATTTTCCTTGAAACACAGAAGACTAGGAAGGTACATGTCACTTATCAGGAATGCTGATGGGATGACATGCTTTCAGGAGCTGCAACTCAAAGAGAGATGGCACATTTTACAGGAGTGAGGATTGAAGGCCTGACCTTCTGTTTCTGGAACCAGTGAGTAGGAAAGGGTCTCAAATCATGCGGATAGCAACAGTCAGCTGTCACATCCCTGCTGATCACAGCCATGCTGCAAGGAGATTATCTCTGCCTATGGCTACACTGCACTCTGAAATATGCATTTGTGTGAGCAGAATCAGACAAGCATACGACTGCCACTTTCCACTTATTTTTTTGATTTGTTTTTTTTCTTGACTACCGTATCACAAAGTCAGTGGAAAGCACGCAGACATAATTTTGCTTTTATTCCTTCCTTTCCAAGGCAACTGCCCAAACTCACTCAAGCATTTGTTTCAACATCTGTCATTATTTTCACAGAGATGGATTAGCTGTCAGAAGATGGGATGTGTATCTGTTGGGGTTTTTTTGAGAAGGTACAGCCTGGTCCTATATTTTTGCTTTAATTTCTCCTTTTCTAAAGTGGTTCTACTGAGACTTACATAACTCACTAAAGAGTATGAGGCTGATTTAAGTGGTTTCAGAGGGCTTTCACGTGTTGGCCTATGCAGAGAGCATGCATCAGGAGTCCTAGTGTCAAACCCAACCCAGGCAGAGGCACATTGGCCAGCTGACATGGTTGAAGCTTCGCAGGGAAAATACTTTAGCAGGTGTGAATGCAGGCCCATGAACTCACCCCAGGTGAGGATCTAAGGCAGCTGTCTCTGTATGGGATGGAGCTGTGATTGATTCCTGTTATCTCTGTTGGGCCAGGTGGGAAAATCGACCAGCTGGCCTGCACCCTGCCCAAGGAGCTGAAGGGCAAGGACATGCGAATGGTGCCCATGGAGATGTTCAACTACTGCTCCCAGCTGGATGACGAGAACAGCTCCACAGTGCTGGACAATACTGGCCCACCTTGCACCAAAGGAAGCCCTGCTCCTTCCAAATCTAAATCAGGCCCAGAAGCAGAAGTGGAGCCCAGTGTGGGATGCCCCCAGAAACAGCGGTACAGGCCCGTCAGCGTGCGCCGGGCCATTGGCACTGTCATCATCGCAGGGGTGGTTTGTGGCATCGTTTGCATCATGATGGTGGTGGCAGCTGCCTATGGCTGCATCTATGCCTCCCTCATGGCCAAGTACCACCGGGAGCTGAAGAAGAGGCAGCCGCTCATGGGTGACACAGAAGGGGAACACGAAGAACAAAAACAAATCTCTTCTGTGGCGTGAAACTGTTCTAGGAGGGAAGGGACAGCGATGAGAAAAGGTACCTGAGAGCAGTCAAGCATGGGGTCCTCCCAAATTCCATCTTCCCAGACAGACTGTGCTATTGCTCCACTCACCCAAGTAGTACAACATGCTTCTGGGGGGTCAGGGCACCTGGCTCAATTTCTTTTCCTCTGCCCCAGGCCCATTTTGTGCCCTTTCACCCTTGGGCCCTCCCAGACAAATAAAGTAGAGTCAGACCTCGAGTGCTTGCTGTGCCTCATGCCCTTGCACAGAGCTTCCCTCACACGCCTGCTGCAAAGGCAGCTGGCACCTTCTGGGAACCCGGGTCATCCTCTCAGCCTGGTCCTGAGTCGTCCTGTATCCTGTCAAGAGTTCTCTGCAAACAGAGAGCAGCTGTGGGAAACCTTGTGTGGGGAGCAGGACGCCAGAAGTGTCCGTGCCCCACCGTTAGGTCACTGCTGTTGTGTGACACTAGGTTGCTGCCTACCCTACAAATCAGTGCTGCCAGGATTACGTCAGAAGGGAGGCAAGGGCCCTATGGCAGGGCAACAGTCGCTGGGAGATTTCCCTCCTCTCTTTTAGAGGTGGAAAGATACCTGTGTCACCCTACCAACACTGCCAGGGAGCACAGTGTCCCTCTTTTTGCCCCTGGCCGAGCCCAAACCTCTGAGCTGACACACGTGTCATCTGCTGCAGGTGCACAGGCACAGAGTCACCCTCCTGTACACACACACACTGACTCACTCTGATCCCAACACGCACACACGCAGCCAGTCCCAGTCCCAGGCATCCAGGCACCCCACCTGCACACGCAGAGCTATCACTCTGCCCATGCTGACCTGCCCTGTGCATGCAGCCATGGATACATCCAGGCACTTTCCCTTACCCTGATCATAGCAGTGCGTACCACCTGCTTCAGACAAAAAACATGCACACGCCACTGAGGAGGAACAAAAACATCTCAGCCATAGTGCAGAGCCAGTGGGAACTGGCAGCAGAGGATGGAGAGAGGCAAAGTTATTGAGATTACACCACCAGTCTGTGGAAATAAGTACACAGCGTGGAAAAAAAAAAAAAAAAAAGTGTGTTCTTATCTATTTTATGTCTTCTCTAATAAATGGAGAAGGTAAGGATATGAAGCCTCCATTTAGAAATGTTTGATTGGCAGATCAGAAGTGGGTCATCAGGAAAGACTAGAGGAGGAGGTGGCTTACCAGGAGCATAAGCCATGCTGAGAAGTGTGAGCCTAGGGAAAGGTGCCAGGGGAAGGAGTCACACAACCCAGGAGCTGCCATGGCTGGCACAGGGGCCAGCAGGGTGCGGGCAACAGGGTGATGCAAAAAGAGTGGGCAGAGTTCTGGAGGGTCTTGAGGCGAAGGCTGGAACCTGGAGCACAGTGTGGCACCTGTGGGAGAGCCCAGGAAGGCTCTGGCACGGGAGGCAGCAGAGCCCACAGGCACTCCCTTCACCATCCCTGGGGTGTCCAGTGACACCCACAGCTGCACCCACAGCTGTGCACACTGCCACTGTCACGTAGGGTCACTTCCCCCAACCAGATTTTAAAGCCCTCAGACTGCAGTGCCTCCTATTAGTCTTAGCTCATTCTGACCTGACAGGGAAAAAAAAAAAAAAAAAAAGGTGAGAGGGGGAAAAAAAATGAAAGGAACTCAACATAAGGACTCATTTTGTATCACTGGAAGTGGGATAAAATGCTGTCTCCAGGGGAGAGCGCACATTGCCATGGTAACCTGCTCTAACCCGTCACAGTGGGTATTCCTGGGCAAGGAAGATGACACCGGAGGTCGTGCATCCACAGAGCCCGTGGATGGTGTGATCCCTGCCATCAGGAAACAGGCTGGCAGCCAGCCCAGCTTTGCAGGGTGTTTCTCTGGCAACCTGTGCTCAGAGCCCTGCACGCTCTGCAGGTGGAGCCTGCCAGGGCACATCTCCTCTTCCACCCGCTCCATCTGCATCCCAGAGCCGTCGGACACCTCAGAGCCCTCCTGCTCGCCGTGAATGGGCCCCTGTGGAAGCAATGCACGCTGGCTCCTCACTCCTCCCGGTCCCACACAGCTGGCTGTACTGAGCAGTGAGCACATGGCATCATTAATCAAAGCCTGGAGTGGCAGAATCCCTCCTGGTCTGGCCAGCGTCACCAGAGCCAAGGAGACAGGATGCTCTGCACCGTTTCAGCATGCCCTCCCTTCAAGACAGGGATGCACGGGGCAGAGGAGGATGCTCCTCAGGGAAGCAGAGGGCCAGGCTGCCACGGAGGAAGAGCTGGGAGAAGCAGCCAGCCCACCCACCGGTGTGCGCACACGCTGTGCCCCGCTTCCAGCACACCGTGGGGAAGAGGAAGAGAAGGAGGGGGCTGGTGAAATGTGAGGAGGAAGGACTCTTCCCCCACGTACTGTACAGCCACTCCAACCATCCCATCTGCTGCAAGCGTGGCCCGCTCTGAAGGGCAGAACTGGTGCACTGCAGACTCTGTGCGTGTTACTGCTGCTCCACATTCCCAGCAAGGCAGGAGCAGACTCTGCCTGCTGGATCCCAACCCCTCCCCACCTCCCTCTCAGGGGAACCTCTCCCTTCACCATACTGGACTCCGCAATCATACTTGAAATGGGACTTGAGTCAGAGTGGTATATTTATAGATCTATATTTTACTTGCATCAAATAATGGTGACATATTGCACAAAACAAATGGGATCTATATATGTGTGTGTGTGTGTGTATGTGTGTGCGTGTGATAAGAGAGAGACTGTTTTTAAGGGAACAGACTAGAGGTGAAACGAATGGGAAGAAGGTAGGGGACAACGCAGGGGTTGAGGGTGTGAAATCCTCCTTCCCTTGCACCTTCCCTGTGACTTCCTCCTGCCCTGACCAATTTTTCTTTGTTGCTAATAATATTTTCTATATCCTGTGTTGTGGGGCTGGTGATGACCTTGCCCATCCTTTCCTTTTTTTGTTTTAATTTATACAGCAGAAAGTCTGGATTTATCTCAACCCTCGACCAGGGACTGCTATGTTTAGAAACCCACCCAGGAAAGGAGAAGCCAGGAAAGGGGAGAACTGAGTGTTGCTGGGAGACACGAGTGCTGGCTGTGAGGAGTCCCGCTGGGAAGCAAACCCTCTGTTTGGCAGCATGAGGAGCTGACCCTTTGCACAGAGCAGAGAGCAGGGCTGCCTGGGCAGTGCCCTCTCCGGGGCACTGTTTGCAAACAGGCTCTGTCCCCGTTCCCAGCACACCTGGCAGCCAGGCTGCCCTGAGCTGCTGCCCTGAGCTGCTGCCCCCGTTCCCAGCACACCTGGCAGCCAGGCTGCCCTGAGCTGCTGCCCTGAGCTGCTGCCCTGCCCACAGGCCCTGCAGGGAACGCGGCATCCCGAGCAGAAAGGCGGCTCCGGGGGGTGCTGGCAGCAGGATGGGAGCCGGTGCTCCCGTGTGCCCAGCCAAGGGGCTCCTCTGGTGCGTGGGGACAGCGGCTCCTGGTGACCCTGCAGGCGTGCCTGGGCTGGGGGAAGCCCCTGGCTGCACCCTTTGCTGCAGGCAGCTGCTCCAGTGCCACGGGCAGGTGCCTGCCCTCAGGAAAGGGGCTTCTGGGGCTTGTAGGGCCACCAGGAACACCCCTCCTGTTCCCCCTGCTCCCCTTCCCCGCACATCCACCTGTGGGACAGGCAGGCACATCCCTTGCAGGGAACAGATGGCACCTGTAATTCCTTTTTCTTTTTTGTTACCGTTCGAGGGAGAGCGACAAGATTTTCTAAAATGATTGAATGGAGGTTTCTTTGGCATGAGACAGAACATTTTTAAAGGTATATTATATTTCTGGCTTGTTGTTACAGAATAATAATAAAGAATGTATTTTCCTATGCTCCTTCTTGTTTAAATGAGATCTCTGATAGTACCACTCACTCTTTCCCTATCCCCTGCAGAAGCAAACACCACAGGGACCCAGCCAGCCAGAGGAGAAAGCCCCTCAATTCCCACAGAAATATTCTTGTCTGTACACACTGTTTGAAGCTGGAGTGAGCGTGCACACAATACATCAGTGTAAGCTCTAGGACTAAACACACAGTGAAGGTGAGACCCCAGATCTAGAAACACACACACACAATGCTCCAGGGACACAGCCAGACAAGGGTGATTGTGTAACAAGGATAAGATACTGTGGCAATCAGCTCATTACATAAAAGTAGAAAGGGCCAAATTAATCCCTAGTGTAAGAACCCAGGAGCCCATGGAGTTATATTCAGGTCAAACTAGATTCCAAAAGCTTTTTTTGTTTTTTTTTTTTTTGTTTTTTTTAAATTGGAACATAATGTAACAAATAGGGAGCTATGGGTTCCTACATCTCCACATTCCTGACCCTCCTGAGCAAGGTTATTTTGAAATGGATGGAATTTGCTATCTAATCCTATTGCACCCCCAAGTACACAAGCTGTTACCCCTGGAGCTAAAAGAGTCTCTCCACCAGCTGTTCCCTGGCTGGGCCTATCACACACAGCTAAGAAGTTTAAATTCCCCACTTGGCCACTTTCAGTGCTAAGCGTACACAACTCATCACATTCCCTCGCTGTAAGAATAAGCTCATCCTGACGCATATGGAACCACAAAGGATGCTAAACCCCACCACGAGCAAGCCCTTGTGCCACCCTACTGACACTGCTGGAGTCAGCCACCCTGCTGTGCTCAGCCTGATCTCCAGAGGGAAACTGGGAGCAGAACCCAGCTCCTCTTAATCCGCTCCCAGCTGAGGCAGCTGCTCTGCTAAGGAGGTATGTGCTGCAGGAGAACCACCACTATTGTCTAATAGCACGGTGTCTATGACACATAGTTGAATCTAATTTTGCCAGGTAGGTAGAGGAGTGCACACAGATACTACTCAGCAGTTCATATAATACCAGAAACACAGAGCAGGAAAAAGCAAAGCCAACACGCTCATCTGATGACTCCAGGCTTTTCCAGTTCATGAACTATCTGGGAGTGGGCTGTGATTTTCTGCAATTTCATTTATTATAATTTGATTACTATTTGATATTGACCAGTGTATTCATCCTGCTTACATACCTACCCATGCACACATACAACACCCTATGTAATAACCATGTAATTCTGTACATGTAACAGGTAAAATATATAAAATAGGATTCCTCCTCAGTGTCTGGCCCATCAGCAGCCCACTGTGCTGGCCTGGAGAGCGTTTGCTGGCACTGACTGGAAGCACGGGTCAGAGGCTCAGCTTCTGTTGCCTGACCAGATTAATGCAAGTCCTAGCAGGGGATTTCTGAGGGCCAAAAAGACTGCCCTCCAAGAATAATGGGCAATACAACAAGCATTCTCCAATGAATACAGTTACAGAATGAAATGAGAGTAAATAAACATTTCCCGTGTCATTCTGGGGTGCTCTCCACATCTGTTGCAGCCCTGGAAACTGGGGGACGAGGCAGCATCCTCGCAGCTCTTTAGAGAATGGGGGAAAAGCACCCAGCAAGGGTCAGATCTGTCTTTCCCACAGTTCTGCTGTGCTGCAGCCAGGCAGGGGCCATGTGCAGGGCACCTGGAGCCAAGGAGAGAGCAAAGCATGATGCCAATAACAACTCAGCCTCGCGTGGAGCTTCTGGGCCAGCACAACAACTCGCTGCTCTCTGCTCGGGGCTCCAGGCAGAGATTTGCCCCTTCACATTTGCTTCTCCTGAGCCCTGACTTGGGAATAAACTTGTTTGTTAGCACAGCTGCAGAAAATCAACTCGGAAAGGGCACTGCAGGAGTGAGGAAAGCAGGTATTTCATCTGAGGGAATACACACAGACGATACCCTGCGATATTCAACCAGCTCCAGGGAAATATGCAGAGCAACAACAATGCTTTGCATTTCTATAGTGCTTGCCTTTGGCAGCTCTCTGGGAGCTTGCAAACATTAATGAATTCACAGAGGCAGAGATTCAGAGAATATAAAGGCCAGAAGGGACTTTAGATCATCCAGTCTGACCTTCTGTGTATCGCACGCTACTTGGAAATTGTGTGGAAAAGAACCACAAGCATTATTTGGGGGTGGCAGAAAATGCCTTCCTGTGAAAGGCTGAAAGAGCTCAATCTGTTTAGCCTATGAAACAAGAAATTGGAGAAGCTATCCTGTAGAAAGACCAACAGTGAGTATTTACATGCAGCTATGTTGAATCTTCCAGAAAGGCATCTACCTTTGATTTGATAAACACACAAGAAAGGGAAAAATATTGTTTCTCTAGGTATTGTCTGACAATACCTATTCATGCTCATTGTTAGCATTCGTGCTTACTAACTCATTTGAATCTGTTTGGTTTTTCTGTCACAGTTTTTGTTATTCTCACCCCTAGATTAAAAAAAAACAACCTTCAGTAACCAGCAACTCTCACTGTGGAGGCATTTTACAGTCAAAATCAAACAATATCTCAGTCTTCTTTTAGGTACAGTAGGTAGATTGAGTTCATCACTGAAGACACTTTCTCACCTCTGGAACAACGCTGGAGCCTATTGTCACACTGCTTCCAGCTTTGTCTCCTCCTCCTAGAAGTATTCTCCTCACCCACCAGTATCTGTGCTCTCTATTGTAGACACTGCATGACTTTTGCCACTTTTCTCTGCCCCTTCCCACTAAAGAATCTCTCACAGTACACTCACTAGGCTGTGTGAACATTGCTCTGCTTTAAAGATGGAGGCAAATGTAAATGCTGGCACAAAACCCTAACAAGTGATTTTGAGGGAGGCAGATTATAGGTAAGTGGCTCTGACCCTGCCTTGACAGTAGTGTAAATTCAGTGCATTTTAAACACGAGCCTCCAGATTTATACATGTCTTGGCAAGAGAAAATCCAGATCTTTATTTAAAAAGATGATCCCTTTCCAGCATTTTCCACTTTTTCATCCACTCACACACCCTCGTATGGTTATTTTTCACATATCTCTCACTGGACATAAATGTCTTGGATTCCCCAGATATTCTTTCTCTCTCCCCCTTATTTTTGTCTTCTTGTGACTGATCATCCCCTTTCCAATGAGTGCCTCTGACCAGCTGCTTCTCAGATTCTCCCTGCTCTGGTCTACTCAGCTGTCACAAAACACAGCAGCCCCCACATCCCCATCTGCTTTTCAAGGGTTTGTTATCATAAGCAGGGGTTTTTCTACTCACTGTTCTTTACTTTGCAAAACCCAGAGCAATCAAGAGAAACCACCACAATGTCAAAGGCTGAGAGAGAGGTTTAAGTCAGCTCTAGCTTCTGGCCTCCCAGGCACTGTGCTGGGGCTTCCAGCACATTACAAGCTCATTTTTATTCAGTCATGACTAAAATCATGGAGTGTATGAACTGTAGGGTAGGAATGCCCAGCCTTGTGCCCAAGGGGAATGCTGCAGTGCATGGGAAGTTCCCTGAGTGTTCACCTTGCTTGTTGCTGGCTTTTGTTCAGTGACATGGTGAGACCAGGGACTTGCTGTTCCCTGCTCAAGGCACCACAGGCTCAGAGAGTCTCAGCTCTTTCTATTCAAGGCACCACCACTTTCTTACTTTTCAAGCTCCAGCTCAAATCTGTTGTCTTTATACCTCAGGCTCTGGGTAAAGCTGCATTACCCTAACAGATAGAAACCACTTCTAGTTTTGCACCCCAAGTATTTAGCTGGCCTGTCTTTACTACACCATCTCCATACAATGTGTGCTTGAGTTTCAATGTGTCCTCCAAGGTGCATTCATGACAGCAATCCTATCTGCTTTGTCCTTGGCTGCACGTGGTTCCCAAGCTGGGTGCTCCCAGGTTCCTCCCAGAGTCAGACTTCCCTTTTCTCTCATCCTCTGCCCATGCTGTCTGCTCCTGTCTCAGCCTGTATTCCTTTGACCAAAACTGTAACACAGACCAGAGGAGAGGTCTCACAGGGCTTTGGGTGGCAGCATCGATGTATTTCCCCCTGGGAACACCTCCCTAAGCACTAGAGCAGCATTTGCTTTGTCCACAACTGCATCACGCCGTGACTCACCATCATGCCACCATCACCTGATACAGAAGATCCCACCATTTTTTTCCTGAGCTTCCTCAGGATATGTTTACCACTAATTCTTTCAGCAAGGTTCTCAGGACAGGTCTTGGCAGATGACAGTGGTTCCCTGAATTTAATGTGGGTATCAGGGAGCAATAGAGCTTATACTGATGGTCCACACTAAGGACCCTCACTGAGACTTGGCAAAATTGGCTCAACAGTTCCCAGAAGACAAGGACTGCCTCCAGTCCTGCCTGCTGTGCTCTCTGCCACATCTCTCAGAGTTCCCAGCTTACAGAAGATTTCTATTATTAGCTGTCAAGCATATGACCTTGTCTGTCGTACTACTGAAATTCATTCTGTTTCTGGTACTCCTGCCAAGGTCAGATAAGGCTTCCTCTACAGTATCCTGGTCCCTCCCTGTACTAGCAATGCCTTCTAGTGTAGAATCATCAGGATCCTCCCTCCCTCTCCATATCTATTGAGTCAGGGTCTCAGGTTAATATGAGCAAGGGCTAATCCCATGGGTGGCCGTGGGGAGCGTGACAAGTCACATTTTGCCAGACTTTGGTAGGTGATCTTGCTGCTGCTGTCCTCCCAGGCTGACTTCTCCCTCCCTGCCCCTCACAACTCCTCTGCCTCACTGCATCTTCTCCAGTCTGACTAATTGTTTCTTTTGTGGCACATATCAATGCTTGACTGAACTACAGAGATGAGACCTTTGAAATTTCTTTCGCCTTCCAGGAAAACAATCATCTGAAAGAAAGATGTTGGCTTGGCCTGGTGTTATCCAGCACTGATAAACTTATATTGCCTGACTCCCTTTTCCCCTGACTGCTTGGTAATAATTATACTTTCCTTGAAGATCTGCTCTAAAGTGCTACAAAGGTTGCAGAGGCCACACTTATAAGTCTGAGGCTGACAAACTTATTTCTCATCCTTCTTTGATCCGAAATGCTGAATTTTCCCTTTTGCAGACTGCATGGTGTCACCACTGTGGGCAGAGTTGAAAAAAGCCCTTTGCTGTGAGTGTTTCCACACACCAGCTCTCCCAGGGCCAGAAAGCACCCAGGCCCAGCACTGTGAGTGCACTAATCAGCTTGAGCTGCTTATTCACAGCACTCAGCTCATTTCTTTCCCCAAGGAAGATATTTCTGTCCTTATCAATAACTTGGGCACTGAGTCTTCTTTGGTTTTCACTCAGACTATGGACTCCTTAATCCCAACTTCACTCTCATTGACCAGAAGTGGCCCTACTTCTTTTTGGTTTTTTAATTCCCCAAATAGTTGAAGAATATTATGCTGGTTGTTTTAACCTCCTTTGCAAGGTCTAGCTCAGCTTGATATGTAAGCAATCCTCACTTTATCCCTACAGTTCTGACCTCTAAGGGGAGGCAGGGCAGGGCTAGGCAAGCAGCCTTCTTTGCCATCTTGCAGAGGCAGCTTAAGCAGCTGCTTGTCATCACAGACAGATGGAGGGCAAGAGAATCAGGATCCTCACAGAAGTGGGTGCCTCACACTGCCCCCAAAAGCTCAACTGCCTCCACAATCCAGACTTTGCACTGCTGCCTGTGAGAGCAGTGCCACAAGTCAGCAGCAGAACCCCCTCCACACACTGGGCAGCAGAGTGTAGAGATGCCATCTAACCAGAATTATCTGTGATCCTCTGAGTGGGGTTTCTGTGTCCCAGTGAGAGGAAGGAAGAGAAGAAAAAGGTCTTGTGAAGGGAAAGGGATGGCAGCCAGAGTCCCATTACAAAGCCTTATGGTAGGGAGATTTGTGCCTTAGGTGATAGGGAGGGCAGGAGAAAAAGAATTCAGGATGAGGGTGGCTAAAAGAATGTGTCTTAGGAGGAGGCTGGAGCTGTACTCAGATCTGCTAAGTTTCTGTGGTTGTCACCCTGCAAAACTTGTCTGCTTCTGCCTTGGCTGAATTTAAGCTAAACCATCACACAAGATATTTCCTGTAACCTCCTCTGCTGTGACATTTACCACCTTCAGCCTCACATTTACAGACTGCTCATGCGATCCCTTTCAGCCTCTTCTCAGGTGGCTTTGCTCCTCTGCTGAACTGGAGGTGCTAAGAGAGCTCAGGACATCAGCTATGCCTGTGCTAACAGCACTTTACCCCCTGCACCTTGGAAAACAGGCACAGGCACTGGGGGATAGGGGTGAGCAGGGAAAGGAACCTGCCCTGCATTCACACAGAGATGTGTCAGGGGTGTCAGGGCCACTTGCTTGGCAGCCTCTGGGTCTTCACACAGCTTCAAATGGAAGGTCCTGCACCATTCATGACCCTTGCACTTTGCCAGTCCCCCTAAATACCAGTGCTTACTGACAGCCCCTGCACACTGGGTCAAACCCCGTGGCCACAGGGATCAGTCCTGTACCTACCTGGAAAACAGCACAGACAGGAGGAAGTGCAAATTGCTCTGTGGTCCTGAGCGTCTGTGCACGTCCCCAGCGGGATGTGCACACACCCAGGGAGCCCAGGGATCACACAGCACCCTGCAGAGCAGCTGTTCATGTATGCAAAACATACACATAGGCACAAATCACCTCACACATCCTTTATCCACACATCCAGCCCGCTCCCACGAGCACCCCTGGGTGGGCACACAGGGCCCTGCTGATGCTGGGTAGGCAGGAGTTAATGGAACAGAGGATGGGAAGGAAATTAAAAGCAAAAAAAAAAGTTGAAAGCCCAGCACATGATTCTTCTCCTATCACATCTGTGAATCCTGGAGCGCAAGAGTAATTGTCTGCAATGAGTCAGACCAAAAGGCACAAGGTAATGGTTGCCATGGCAACCCGTGCACTGCTCTAATTCGCCTCAGAATTAAAATGATATCAAATAATTTGCAAGCAAAGGCAACATGGCAAAGGCGCTGGGTGCCAATCTGAAAAATCCAGCTACATGCAAGTGTCTCCTGAGCCGGGGTGAGGGCCCTGCTTCCCTCAGGAGCGACAGCCACGGCAATCCGAGGAGCTGTCCAGAGGCTGGTGGGTAACCTTAGCGAGAAGATTTCTGCCCTGCACAGGCAAGAGCAGGGTCCTGGCTGCAGCTGCAGCCTGGAACAGGCTCCAGGGCTGAGGATGCCCTGGCACAGATGCCTCACCACGCCCCAAACAGGACAACTCATCGCTCACAATTTTTTGTTGGGGTCCCAGTGAGAAAATTCCCTGCAATGCTGGTGAGGGCAGGGCCTGGGCACAGGAGGCTACCCACGGGCTCTGTGCTGGGTGAAGCACTGCCTGCACGGGCTGAGGAGGGCAGGCCTCACTCCCTCAGAGCTCCTTCCCTGCTACGTGATGCAGTGCGCAGAGACAGGCACTCAGCAGAGAATACAAAGAAATATTTACTCTACAGAATTGGCTCTTGTCTTTGGTTTTTCCCAGGCAAGGACTCATCCCAAGGCAAAGACAATGTCTGCACACACAGGGGGAGGCATGGTCCCCGTGCTGAAGATGTTACAGCCTATGCAGACAGCACAAACTCCATGGAAGAAAAGGAAAAAGCCAGGGTGAGCAGAATGCTATGAAAGATGCCTCACATGGATATTTTTAGCATTCTTTTGAGGTCAAAATAGATTTATTTGTCCCTCTTGTCCCCAGTTGCTGCCTATGCATGGAGACATCTATGTGGAGCTCTGCAGGCAGATGTTGCTCTCTCTGCTGTTCACTGACCTGGCTGGAGGATCAGCAGCTCTGAGAAGGGAACCATGTGGCCCCAGCACCCAGCACTGATGCCAAAGCTTGATAAAAGGCAAGGTGTGTGGGACCGGAGCCAGTAAAAATAATGCAACCACCTCACTTTTGTCTGGCTCATGGAACAGCCTGTGTGTGCCCCAGAAACACCCCAAAAAGCAGCCTGGGTGCTTACAGGTGTCCCCAAGGCTCAGTGGGTAAGCAGAATGCAATGGGTGGCAGGCAGGCAGATGGGGGGATGAAGAATACAAGGGACACTGGTTTTGGCACACTAACGTGTCACGGGGACACGGTGACATTGGCTCAACCCTTAGGCCAGCCACGTGTGTACCCACAGGTAACAAGCTCCAGACAGATGTCCTGAGAGGTGGGGGAGGCACAGCTGCTGGTAGCACCAGAATCAGCAGCATTTCTGCCAAAGCAGTGCCCCCAACACCTTCCATGACTCATTTCCAGGGCACAACCCCTTCAGATGTCTCTGATTTTGCTGCATCAAATGGATGTGTGAGAAACTGCTCGGGCTCTGGGGGCTGCCAGAAGGGGCTGGCATCAG
The DNA here is from genome assembly GCA_013401135.1 of Cettia cetti. NCBI lineage: Eukaryota > Metazoa > Chordata > Aves > Passeriformes > Sylviidae > Cettia > Cettia cetti. The sequence continues at coordinate 39,866 of VZUI01028400.1, forward strand.
CCAGAGGCCAGACACAGCAGGGGATGGGCTGAAAATGAGTTGTCTCCTTTCTTTTTATCCATCCTACCGCTGCATGCCAGGGGGACCATGATTTCCAGAAAGGCACCTGGTGATGCCTCAGGGACTCACAGAAGTCTCTGCACTGAGACAGCTTTGGCACAAAAGAGGGACAGCATTCCTTCTGAGCACTGCAGCACACTTTCAAGAGATCAGCTACCCTCATATTTTATATGGGCATCTTAAAGCTGCTTTCTCAACCAGCCTAGTGAAATAATTTTAATTCTCCAGTTTATATGCAGCTATTTCCATGGAAAAGGTGCTTATGCTATTAGAGCTTATTTCTGTCCATTTTAACAGCTTCTCCTGATGCTACTGTCACTTTCCAGAGAGAAGGTTTTATGAAATGTTTTATCCATCCAAACAACAGAACTGTAGGAATATGGAATTGTGTGCAGATTAGCTTGGAAAGATGCCACAGCAACAGTCCTGCTGAAGAAGCCACCTGTACCTCCTGTTCCTGCTTGCTGGTAGCAGACAGCAGGTAGCCAAAGTTGGAGGCGAAGGAAGAGATGGAGAGACATCAAGCTGGCCAGGAATTGCTTTTCAAATGAAGAGCTTCCATCAGACTGACAGAGGCTGGATTTTACCCAGAGGTAAAATGGCAAAATTACTCCCCATTTCCTACTTTTCAGACTGATTGATTTCAAATTCTTTTGGAAAAAAAAAAAAAATTAAAAATCTGCTCCTGCTGTGAGTACAGAGCTTTTCTGAAAATACTGCTCTTAATAACTCAATGTCCCCCAACTCAGTCTTTAGAACAGAGACAACGTTTCTCTTCTCAGCCCCTGGTTTGAGCTTGCCTAGAGCTCTCCCCAAATACATCTGCACGAATTGTTGGTGTCATGGGATAATGTTTTCATTGTGGTCCACTAACTGCTGGTAAGAACAGCTACTTCCAATAGCAACAGAGGAGAGAAGTCTTGTATAAAATAAGCCTGCATCTCCCAAGTGCCCATTTGGGTTGTTTTTCTTGGGCATGCCCCACCGTCTGTTTGCCATGGCAGGGAGCTAACCCTACCTGTGCCTGCAGCCAGCTGACAGCCCCAGAGCTTGGACAGCCAGCAGCTCCAGCAGTGACAGAGACGTCATCCAGAGCCCAAAGTGACAGCTGAACTCCTGCACGGATTCCAGCGGTTTCACTGAGGCTTTAAATCACTGAGAGCTTCTGTCAGCAGCTCCATGTGATTTCTGCCTTGCAGCCTGAGGCTCAGAAGGCCCCAGGCCGCTGACTCAGGGAGGGAGCAGATGACAGTGCTATCTGGGGCAGGACATGGCTTGGGGACAATGCCATCACCGTGCCTTATTTCTCATTTCCGACGCAGTTAGCGTGCGTGAAAGGTACTGGACTGACATCCCAGGAGAATGCTGCCTTCTAATTAATTATAATTAATCATCCAGGCATTACTTAATGCTCGCATAGTGCTTTGAAGTGCCAAAGCACAATACAGCAGGTAGATAATATTCATTCCAAGAAACAGGTATAGTCAAGCCAGGGCTGCCTGTGTGGCTTCCCACCAACTCAGCTCACACAAGGGGACCCTGCCTGAGCTCCACCACACCCAAGAAATGTGTGCACCCTGAACCCCTTGTGCACCCCTCCCAGGCCCATGGGGGAAGGAGAGGGATGGATGAAAAGGGGAGAGGATAGGGCAGGGCAAAGGACACTTCCTTTCCCTCCTGCATTTGGCCACCTCTCCACCTGGAGCATGGAGCAGCATCTCTATTGGCAAGAGGAGCAGCTTGGGCTCCCCTCAAACCCATTCTGGGATTTCCCCCTGAGTTAACACAGACTGAGAGGGGAGGAAGGAGGCCTTGTGCTTCCCCTCCATCCCTTCTCTCAGCCCTCCAAACTGCATCTCTCTAATCCCATCTGACTTCTCCCTCACTCTGACAGCAGCCAGGCCTGTGTCATCTTCCTGGACATTGGATTTTACCAGTTTGCCTTCCTGTGCTCTGGCTGGGGACTGCCATTCATCTGCCAGAAGAAAAGGGGCCCAGTGCTCCCTGTCACTGGCATTGTCCCCATGGGGGCTCTGGGGGTGCTCCCTCCCCACGAGCACGGCTATAAATCCTGGAGCTGAATTTTTCACTGCATGCATAGTGAACATTTCAAAGTGCTTACAAATCCCCCTCAAGCACCATCAAGTCAAACAAGCGACAGTAATGATCAGTGGCAGAATGACAGGCCAGTTCATAACCACTTGTTCTTTTATAGGGGCACTCAAAAATCTCTGCTGTTCCCCTTTTACACAACCCCATTTATTCAGAAGCTACAAGTCTACCCAGATATTTGGCTTTCTGGGAACCAGTGCTGGGTACCAAACTTCTGGTGGTATCATTACTAAATTACCATGGTAGCAATGCTGGTGAGGGCTGATGCCATCAGAATGACCAGAACATCAGTCTGCATCCCATTCTGCTCTGATTGCCCCTTGTGTGCCTTCACACTCCCTCCCCTTACTTCCTAAGCTGACATCCTCAAGAAGAAGTATTTCAATTGGTACTGTGACCAGTAGTTATTGCCTTTTTTAAAAAATGATACTAGTATGAAAGACTCAGATGGTGAACCTTGTCACTACTGGAAACAAAGTTGTTGTTGGGTGTCCATTCTATCAGTCATTCCTTCCTCCCTGCAAGGCTCCATTAGCACTAACCATGCTTTCCAAGGAGCTTTGCATCACAGCATATAATTGCTGCCACCTGTTCCATCAGCCTCTTCCTTTGGTCACTGTTTCCAGGTCTAAAACAATTTCCATGGAGCTACATCTTCTCTTGCCCCAGTACTCCTGTGCTGAGTGGTTAAATTGGAAATGGTGCCAGGGTTACTGATAATGCTGGGTTGTTTTGTTAAATGGCTGCTGAGTTCAATGCACTTCTATAAAGGCTGAAGCAATGAGTACAGAAAAGGGTAAATCTTCAAAAGCTTTGGGGTTCTCTTGGAAATAATGTGCTGCATGAATTTTCCAAAAGAAGATGCAGTCTAATGCAGGTCTGCCAAAATAAGTTTAAAGCTCAGATACAACAGTAAGTTTGGCAATCTACAGCTCTGAGCTGGAATTCTAGAAACATGCCCATTCCACCAGCAGAAGTTATTTTTCATTTGAAACAACAATGGAGACCTATAAACATGATGATGTTCCAGAGCCAAAAGCTTTTCCTACAGTTTTAAACTTGCACGGGCTTCCCATCCTACTCTTGCTCAATCCACAAATTCCCCAGCACTGGAGATGGGAAGCTCCCATTCAAACAGCCCCTTTCCCGTTCAGAAGCCTGTCAGCCATTCAGTACCTGCTCCATTATTCTCTGTTTAGCCTAGTTCTCAATTCCACAAGCTATTGTGGCTCCTGTCACTCCCCTTGAATGACAAGCTAACAGCTCTCAGCTCCCACACTCGATGCAAGATGCAGCCATTTCATTCAAGACAAAAAGAGAAACCAAAATGTCCTACCTGCAGCAATTCCCATCTTCCCATCCACAGACACAGACACAGCCGTGCTCACTGTCACCACTTTGGGCAGGCCACCCCCCTCTGTCAAGACACAAATACAGCAGGCTTGGTTAACTTACCCCAGAGAGGAATAGAATGCAGCAGGAGCAGCTTGCCCACACATTTTCCCATCCAGGACAGTGTGTACATATGCCTCAACTCTGAAACATCCCAGAATTTTGAGGGCTGTGTCTTTCAAGACACAAAAGCAGCCTAATGGGCTATGAGTAGATTTGATTTTTCTCTTCTCTCTGGCTCTTGATGAAAGTGGTATCCTCAGCATAAAGGAAGTGTCCAAATCTGGATGGGTCTGGCTCATGGAAGACATCCCTGCCCACGGCAAGGGGTGTGGAACTAAGGGACCTTTAAGGCACCTTTCAGCCCCAAACGTTCCAGGATTCTGGGATAAAATGTAAAGGATTGGCCCCCTCGATTTTGGGCATGCAGAGCCTCTCTTAGGCCAGGGAGCTGTTCTGCTTCATGCACCATCTGAACTCTGTGGACTGAGGAGAAGCAGGACAGGTAATTCTGACAACACTTGCACAGCAAAGGCCAAGCTTGTGCCTAACTCTTATCTGAGCCAGGATAACTGCAAACTGCAGGCACAGCACTTCCAGGTGCCTCCAGAGTGCTCTCCACTTCAGAAACAAACTCCTCTGGGACTTTGTTGCCTAAACTCCCTTATGCCCCAGGGTCTCCCAGTTATCCTGTAGGTCCTGTGACACATCTGCCAGCCCTGTGCAGATCTCTGAGCTCCCAGGGGCATTTAACAGGGCATGGCTGGAGAGGCTCAAGCAACTGAACCCAGCTCTCCTTGGCAGTGCAGCTTCAGCCTGCAATTGTCCATGTGGCAGATGCCGTTCCTGTATTTTTTTTAAAGGGATTAGATTAGCTTCAGCTGGGGCCCCTCTTTGGGAACTGCCAGGGGACAGTTTGAAGGCCAGTCTGACCTATGGAGTCTGCACCTGGCTCCCTCCTTGCATGCTCTATGGAAATCTCTTGCTTAGGCAGATGGGTCAGGGATTCTTCCTTTCCCCACAACTCCAGCATTTGTTACTGCTTTCCATGCCTGCCTTCATCATTCTAGGTGTGTCCAGAGCACAATTCAGTGCCTACCACAGTTTAGCCTGGAGGCTCTCATTATTTTGTTTTTGTATTTTGATCGAAGCCAGATTGACCTGCTCAAGTATGTCAAAAGCAGTGAAACCTTTGTGAAATAAACACACAGCTCACACGCCTTGAGCATGATCCTGCCTTTATGGTGAACCTCAAATGTCTTGAAATTTCGAGGATGGGACAAAAAAGCAAAATGCATTTAGGATTTCTAGAAAATCCCACCCAACACATGAAAAATCTGGGTTACAAGAACAGTATTACTTGACATGCAGAGGCTTCCCTGCTGCCCTTTTATTTCTGAGACTTCTGGACACTGGAAGGAGGTGCTGTGCATAAATGATTCTGATGACCTGCAGTCATGTCCTGCTGGTGTCCTCCCCAACAGAGAGCTCTTGGGGGTTTTCCTTCTTAGATGATTAGAAGCCCATCTGCCATGAAAACCTCCTGTCACAGCAGGGGACTTGTGGAAAACATGAAAAGGGGACTTCAGCATCTGAGAGAATTTAATAAGAAACTGGGTGGCCTATTTTGGCTTAAATGTGGGGCAGCCCTGCTGCATCAGATGTCAGGGAAGGGCCTGGCCTCTGCTGTACAGTGAACCACTGTCTCAGAAGCACTGGGTGTTATTTCCTGACCCTTTCCAGGCATACTGTGTGATCCCATGGGTTGAGCCTCTCAGAGCCCAGCTGCTCGTCCCTATAGACTAATAATCTCCCTTACAGTACAGGCCACAAGGTATCAGGGCCAAGTGCTACTTCTTACAAGGTGCCTGCAGGCTTTCCAGGTGAGTGGGGTTCTGGACTTGGCTGAAGCTTCTGACCCACGGCCATAAAACAAAGGACTGTGCCAGCTCCTTGTCCTCTGTCTTTATCCAAAGCCAGCTGTGGCTTCCAAAAAAGGTACAGCAAGCCACAAGGCCAGCGTTGAGCCAGCAGTGGCTACTGTGGCCTGGGTGATGACTGGCTGCCCTGGGGAGCCCCACAGGGTGTCACTGCCTGGCTCTCCGACCCACACTCTCTTCCAAAGAGCAGGTGCCGTGGCTTGCAGGAGAGTGAAAGGTCCCTCGTGCACCTCTCCCCCTCTCTCCACACTTGCCTTTGAAGTGAGATTTAAGGGTGTTGGGGAGAGAGAGGCTTTTGTAAGTTTCAAGTATTTTCTCTTTCCATTTCTTTCCGTTTACATCCTGGTTCATCTCTTGCCTCCCAGGTTTCCTTCTCTTTGCTACTTGCTTTCCCACCCACCAGACTCCCACCACTGTGCCTCAAAAAGCTTTAACAGCTACAGTGCTGAGCTCTGTGACAGAGAGGGAGAGCCAGGGGCCAGGGAGGAGCACAGAGGGGATTTCTGCCTTCTGTGGAGGAGTCTCGCACGAATATTTTGTTTTGCTTGTTTGTTTTTAGGCTCTTCTGCTCTCTTCCAGCCTTTGAGAAGGTCCTGGCTGGTCCTGAATACTCACAGGAACCAACGACCCTAAGCAAGAGATATTGAAAAGCCACTGCTGGCTTTCCTCTGGTGTTTGAACTTTGCTGAGCAGGAGATGCCATATTCTATTACTAGGATTAGAAGGATGCAGGACACCAATGCTATGGAAAAACCTTCCCCTCCACCCTTTTCCTCCACCATCTTCCATAACAAACCCATCCTTTCCTGTGATGGAAAATGGTGATGGAAAAAAATGACACCCTCTGAACTTAGGCTTCCTGAGTGTTTGCTGGTCCCTCCCCAGTGCCAGCTGTTACTGTCATCCAGCAGGGCTGATGTTGCTCCCTCCCAAGCCTGGCCACCCCTACGTGTCTCATTCCTTCTGCAATACCTTTCCTGTTCCCTTCTCCTGTTTCGTGTGTATTCCAGCCCCACAAGTACCTTGTGTTCCCCTGCCTCCCTGAACCGTTCCATCTACCCAAGCCCTCCATTTCCATTTCCATTTCCATTCTTCTCCTCCTCTGTAGCTCCATCTTTCAGCTGTGATCGGTGTCTTGGCCCCTCGCTGCTGCGAAGGTAATGCCAAGAGGGCGGATCAGCACTTCCCACTGACAGCCATAGAGGGGCCGGGATGGGCGCGGTGTGGGATGCAAGGTGTGAAAAGCTTTTTTCTCTTTCCCCGCTCTGTGCTCAGGCTGGGGTTACCTGAATCATCTTCCGAGACAATGCTGTAGATGAAGCTGCCGGGGGGATGCTCGGCCGCCCTGCGGTACCACAGAGGGAAGTGGTCCATGGTGAAGATGCTTTCCTTTTCCTTCTGTGTCAGGAATTTCCTGCCGGGGAGACAACAACGCCTTGTTCACGGCGTGGAGCAGCGGCCGCCCTCCGCGGGGCAGCGCAGCGGGACAGCTGCGGCCGGGCGCAGGCCCGCACCTCAGCACCGGGGCTGTCCCAGGGGCCGGGGCAGGCGGTGTGGCGCTGTCCCCGCTGTCCCCCGCTGTCCCCGCTGTCCCCCTCTGTCCCTGCTGTCCCCCGCTGTCCCCTCTGTCCCCCCGGGGCAGGGCCGGGGCCCCGCTCGCTCCTGAGGGGCGGCCGCAGCCCCCGCGCCCGCCGCCAGGTGCCGCTGTTGGCCCGGCCCAGGCCCCGGCCGGGCGGTGCGACCGGGCCGCGGGGACAGCGGGGACAGCGGGGGACAGCGGGGGACAGCGGGGACAGCGGGGGACAGCGGGGGACAGCGGGGGACAGCGGGGGGACAGCGGGGACAGCGGGGGACAGCGGGGGACAGCGGGGACAGCACAGGGACGGCGCGGGGCACCCACAGGGACAGCCTGGGGACAGCCCAAGGGACCCGTGGGGACAGCCCGAGGGCACGGCCACTGAGGACGGGGCACAGGGGGGTACAGGCGACGGCGGGTGACAGGGGGGATGTGGCGTGTCCAGCTCTGGGGTCACTGCCCGGATTTGGGGTCAGTGCCCGGATTTGGGGTCAGCCCCAGCTTTGGGGTCAGTGCCCGGATTTGGGGTCAGTGCCCGGATTTGGGGTCAGTGCCCGGATTTGGGGTCAGCCCCAGTTTTGGGGTCAGTGCCCGGATTTGGGGTCAGCCCCAGCTTTGGGGTCAGTGCCCGGATTTGGGGTCAGCGCCAGCCCCGGACGCGCGGCCCGGCGCTATCGGCAGCGCAGGAAACACCTTGGCGGGACCGGGATTGTCCCTTCCTGCGGGACCGGGGCGGGGACAGCCCGGCACGGGGAGGGGACACTGCGGCACTGGGACAGGGGACACCGGGGCACGGGGACACCGGGGCACGGGGACACGGGGACACAGGGACAGATGGACACGGGGACAGGGGACAGAGGGACACGGGGACACGGGGACAGGCGGTGGCGCTGCCCTGGCCGGGCGTGGCTGGGGACACCATCGGGCAGTGCCAGAGCTGGGCGGGGGACACGGCGACAAAGGGACAAAGGGACAAGGTCACGGCTCCCGCCGGGCGCAGGACCACGTCACCCTGGGCATGGAAGGAGGGAGCCACCCCGTGCCAGCCCTGGGTGTCCCCATGTCCCCTCCCCCTGTCCCTTGGATGTCCCCAAACCCCTCGGGCTGCCCTCCTTGACTGTCCCCTTTTCCTGTCCCCCCCCGCCTGTCCCCATTCCCTTTTCCTGTCCCCTGAGTGTCCCCAGACCCGGCCACCTGCATCCCCTGGATGTCCCCATGCCCCCTTTTCCTGTCCCCCTCCCGGTGTCCCTGTCACCCCCCGTGTCCCATGTGTGTCGCTGTCCCCACAGGGGCAGGGCCCGGTGGCACCGCAGGAGCTCAGAGTGTGACAAAGCCACGCACGGCTGTGCCCCGAGTGCCACCCTCCGGAGTGCCACAGCCCCAGAGCTGTCCCCAGGGACACGGGGGACATGGGGGAGACCGGGGACACAGGGACACAGGGACACAGGGACAGGGGGACACAGGGACACCGGGACACAGGGACAGGGGGACACAGGGACAGGGGGACACAGGGACACGGGGACACGGGGACACGGGGACACGGGGACACAGGGACAGGGACACGGGGACACGGGTACAGGGACACGGGGACACAGGGACAGGGGGACACGGGGACACAGGGACAGGTGGACACAGGGACACAGGGACAGGGACACAGGGACAGGGACACAGGGACAAGGGGACACAGGGACAGCACGGTGTGAAAGCAGCACTGGGACCGGATGGGAACGGCCCCAAAGGGACCCCAAACCCGGTGGGGGATGGGCAGGGAGCCCCGGCATTGCCCGTATTGCCATTTAAAAATTATTGGGTTTGTCATTATTTTGTTATTATTAGCACTAATATTATTATTATTATTATTATTATTAACTTGGTATCTACTATATAATTTTATATCTATCTAATACCAAACCCAGCAGGGGATGGGCAGGGAGCCCAGGCATTGCCAGGAGCCATGCCAGGATTATAACTTTAAATTGTGATTATTATTATTGTTGTTATTATTATTATTATTATTGGTTTGATATCCACTCTCTAATTTTATGTCTATCTAATGCCAAAGCCAGCAGGGACCCCAGGCATTGCCAGGGTTATAGTTTTTAAATTATTGCTATTGTTACTGTTGCTGTTATTGTTATTATTTTGTTATTATTAGTGCTATTATTATTATTATTAATTTAATATCTACTATATAATTTTATATCTATCCAATAGCAAGCCCGGTAGGGCATGGGCAGGCAACTGAGGCATTTCCAGGAATCACTCCAGTTTATTACCATTACTAATAATATTAATATATTGCTATCAATGGTATTATTGCTGTTAATATTGTTTTTATTACTGTTATTATTATTATTAAGGTTATGTCTCATACAAAATAATATTGCTGAAAACATTATATACCTATTTTCCTCATATTATCATCTGTTATAATAATTATGTGATTATTACAACAATATCATGATATGATATAGAATTAAACAATATTACAGCATATTATACATCACAGTATAATATAGACAAAATTAAATTATATTTATTATGTTATGTTATGTTATGTTATGTTATGTTATGTTATGTTATGTTATGTTATGTTATGTTATGTTATGTTATGTT
>VZUI01028406.1:0-65409 GCA_013401135.1 Cettia cetti
GCGCGCCGCCGGCGGGTTCGTGCCCGCGCGCCGCCGCCGCCACCGTCTCGGTCTCCGCAGTGAGGTCACGGGTGGGCGGCGCGAGCGCGGCGCCTGTTCCGCTCCCCGCGGCCGCCGGAGCCCCCGCGGCGCCGGGTGAGCAGCCGGGGAACTTACTGGGAACGGCGGGGAGCGGGGCGGCGGAGCCATGGGGGAAGGACGGGAGCGCCCGCCGGGGGATGGGAGGGAGCGGCGGCTGCGGAGAGGCGGCGCGGAGGCGGCGGGGAGAGAGGGAGCGGGGTACCGGGGATGGCGGGGGGGGAGGGACACGGTAGCAGCGGAGCGGCGCGGTACGGCTGGGGACAGCGGGGAGCCGGGCAGGGCGGAGGGGCGAGCCCGGCGGCGGGAGGGGGAAGGGCTGAGCCGTGCCCGGAGCGGTGCCGGCGGGGCCGGGGTGAGTCACGGCGCGGCAGGGAGCGGCGGGATGCGGCGTCCCGGGAGGGGCCGCGGGGCGAGGGGTCGGTGCCCGGGATGGGGGGGCCGGTGCCCGGCCCGCGGCTCGTCGGTGCGCCCGTCCTTTCGGGCGTCCACGCCGGGAGAGCCGCTCCGGACCGCCCCCTCCCCCGCCGGTATCGCCCATCGGCTGGGGGCTTGTCCCGGTGTTCTGCGAGTTATTGGGAAACGCACCCTGCCTCTGGCAGGGAATCCCAGAATGGTTTGGCTTGGAGGCGGCCTTAAAGCTCATCTCCTTCCAACCCCTCTGCCATGGGCAAGGACACCTTCCACTATCCCGGGTTGCTCCAAGCCCTGTCCAACCTGGCCTTGGACACTTCCAGGGATGGGGCAGCCACAGCTTCTCTGGGCAACCTGTGCCAGTAGCTCACTGCTATCACAGAGAATAATTTCTTCCTTTTATCGAACCACAACCTCCCCTCTCTCAGTTTAAAGCCTTTTCTGCCTGTCCTGTCATTCTGTGCCCTTGTCAAAAGTCCCTTTCCAGCTCTCTTGAAGCCCCTTTAGGTACAGAGCAAACTGTGGGATTGCTTGTGATCGGCCTCTCTCTCTTTCACAGGTTATCAGGAAGGACAGGCAGAACTCTGTGCTAGCACACGGCATGAATTCAGCCCATGGCCTGGAGCTCACCTCTATTACTAATAACTTGGGCTGGGAAAATTCTGACACACACCAGTGACATCTGGGTGAAAGGTGACTCTCTAGGGACGTTTAGTTTTGCCGTGGATCTGGATCAGCCTTTAATTTCAGGATTTATTTATGAACTGCCATAGTAGCTGTCACGGTGGTGGTGAAATCATAAAGCTAGCAGCACAGTAAAGCAAGCCCTTAAGATTGTGTTTGATCTCTGGGAGCTGAAAGTGCTGAATAAAATTTTCACACAACTTAAACTACGTTTTGGATCAGTTGCGTTAAGATTGACATTCTTCTTACTGAGCCCATTTTCTATTTTAATATTTAAATAGAGACTTATTTGAAAAGACAGTATATTTTTTAAAGGAAAAAAAATGAATGAGGATGAACATGCATCAGTGCATCATTTTTTACTAAATTGCTGGACAAGACTACTGTGTAAAATAGTGAGTAGTGTATGAAGAAAACATTTTGTATACATATTTCATTGGGGTTTTATATTATAAAATTGAACAAATAACTAAGGAAATAGTTATTAGTGATTTTACTCCATTTGTAATTAGTAATTTTATGATATTACATGCAAAATGGATTACAGTTTTTACTGTTGGATCCTGAAGAAATAATGTTTTAGTGAAAGGAGTGTGCAGCTTGGTGTACCTGAGGTAATCCAAGATCACATGAAACTATTTTTTATATGAAACAGCAAGAAAATGCACATTCAGGACTGACTTAATTAAAGCTCTAGTGTTTAGCAATGGAAAGCCCACAGATAAACTTCCCTCTAGGTCTGGTTTCAGACCAAAAAAGAAGCAGGATCCAAGAGGATGGGAGTCCTCCACTGAAAAAAGCTATGACAGAAATGCATGTAAATAATAAAGTACAGGTTGTAATAAATAAATTGCCAACAATAAAGAAGGAAAACCTGGATGACTATGATGAAACTCCAGTGGAGGCTGATGGGGAAACTGCCAAGTCAAGCAATGCTTCACTATCTGAGCCTTTGAGTTTAAATCCAGGTTTGAAGCATACCTTGGCACAGTTCCACCTAAGCAGCCAGAGTTCGTTGGGTGGACCTGCAGCTTTTTCAGCTCGGTATTCCCAGGAAAGTATGTCACCCACCGTCTTCCTGCCTCTCCCATCACCACAAATCCTCTCTGGTCCGCTGCTCATCCCTCCAGACAGCTCCACAGAACTCACCCAGACCCTGCTGGAGGGGGAGTCCATCTCTTGTTTTAAAGTCGGAGGAGAAAAAAGACTTTGCCTGCCTCAAGTGTTGAATTCAGTTCTCCGAGACTTTTCCTTGCAGCAGATCAACACGGTGTGTGATGAGCTCTACATCTACTGCTCAAGGTGCACTTCTGACCAGCTTCACATCCTGAAGGTTTTGGGAATTCTTCCGTTCAACGCTCCGTCCTGTGGGCTCATAACGCTGACGGACGCTCAGAGACTATGCAATGCTTTACTGCGCCCTCGCACTTTCCCCCAAAGTGGCAGCTTCCTCCCTGGTAAGAACACCTTGGCCCAGCTCAAAGAGACTGGCAGTGCCTTCGAAGTAGAGCATGAATGCCTGGGCAAGTGCCAGGGGTTGTTTGCACCTCAGTTCTACCTTGCCCCTGATGATCCGTGTATCCAGTGCTTGGAATGCTACGGGATGTTCTCGCCCCAGACCTTCGTGATGCATTCACACAGATCCCCGGACAAGAGGACCTGCCACTGGGGGTTTGAGTCGGCCAAGTGGCACTGCTACCTGCACATTAACCAAAAATACCTGGGCACATCAGAGGAGAGGGAGCTGAAGCATCTCTTGGAGGAAATGAAGGAGAAATTCAGCGAGAAAAATCAGAAAAGAACTCGGTCCAAGGTAAGTTCACCTGGTGTTGTAAAACTCCCAGATCTCATTCTGCTCACACATAAATACTTGTTTTAGAAGCGCATTACTTGGCTTTTTTAAGTGGCAATATTTGTCACATCAAGCCTAAGTTAAATTTGTGAGAGCTTCACCATGGAAATAACATTTCTCATTAAGAGGGGTGGTAATTTCTTTCCTCTTTGGACTGCAGGTAACCATTCGAGCTGGTTTGGCTTTGTTTGTTCTTATTCTGTCCTAAGGTATACAGACTCTGGAAAATTCAAGCTATTGTGAAAATTTTTGTTCTCCCATTTGACCTTTGAGTAGGTTTTATGCAGCGTGTGCTGCAGCAGCTGAGCAAAGCAGAAAGCAGCTTGAAAATCAAGTATTACAAATGAATTCTTCATTTGTTATTTGTACTCCAGCACGCACACATGGGCTGGATGGCAACCTGGCTTGCTGGCCACCCATCTCATGACTTGTGTGCAGGGTAATGGTGCTTTGCTAAATGGCTATTTAGAAGCCCAAAGTGTGCTTGTTCAGCAAGAGCTTTCTGTTTAAACCACTTGTGCAGTGAAATATGCCAAAAAGAGGGGGTTTTAAACAGCCCAAGTAATGAGCTGTAGGCCGGTATCTTGACAATAGTTAATAATAGACATCTTATTTTTTCCTAAAATACTGCTGCAAGTCTGTGCTGTGGTTCCAAAATACAGAGCTTATTTGTCCCTTGGAGAGCTTCTACGTAAAATAATAGGACAAGCAGCAGGGAAACATTAATATCATAGATGTTCCCATTCTTAGAAAGCACGATTTTGGGGTATAATTTAAACTTTAATAGGTTTTTAATGGTTTCTTCCCCATGACTGTTTCTTTTCAGTGTATTCAGTGTTTCTGTGTCTGTTTGATGGCTGCTGGTTTGATGATAAATCCATGTTGCCTGTTGGATGTTTCGTGGTGGATTTCAAAATAGCAGCAAGAGCAGCGCAGATGGTTGAGCCCAAAAAGGGGTGCTATGAGCTGACACCTTTCAGCACAAATTTCTGAAAAGTTGGTGTTGCAGGAAGGCTGACTGTAGTAACAGGTATTGTTACAGTGGTGCCAGCCTGCAGGAAGAGATTTTACCAGCAGATTCCCATGGAAGTCTGCAGTATGGCATGCTTCCACATGCTGAATTATTTGAAGATGCAGTCTCCTAGCAAAGAGACTTTGCTTTTCAACTGATAAAGACATGTCAGTCTTTATTCTTGCAACGCCAGTGTAGGAAATGAACTGCGCCATGGTGGATGCATCAGTGGAAATAGTCTTCCATGTTCACACCTATAAATGCTGCTTCTCTTCCCACAGCAGCAGATTTCAGACAATGAGATCTTTCAGTTTCATGTGCAAAGATGAAAAAAACCCCAGCTGAAATTAGCAGTGGCATTAATTTAGACTGGACTGGTGCAAATGAAATTGTAAAACTTTCTGCAGTCTTCGGTTGCAGAGCTGTGTAGTTCTTTCTTACAAAGCAGCATGTGAAACCAGAGTCAGAAGCTGTGAAAATCTGAGAAAAATACAGTGGTGGGGGAGGTTTTGGGTTTTTTTCTGTCTTGTGGAAATTCATCTGGGATGTACAAAAAGAGTTTAAGAGAGCTGTGTTGAGAGTATGGTTTCCCTTTCCTTGTCCTGGGGGAGCTTAGGCTGCTTCAGTTGTCTTTTCAAAGTATCAGTGAATGGTTTAGTTTAGAAGGGACCTTAAACATCATCCCATTTCACCCCTGCCTGGACAGGGACACCTTCCACTAGACCAGATTGCTCAGAGCTCCAGATAGCCTGAGCTTGAACACCTCTAGGAATGGACTGGCCACAGCTACTTTTCCTCATTTCTGTGTTGTGGGAGAAGTATCAGGTACAACACGTAGACATTCCCTTTCTTTGCACTCCTAGGGGAATTTATGTGCAGGATGTTGTTTGCTGTTCTGTCACCTCCTCACCACCTTTGCTGAGTCAGTCCTCAGAAGTGCTGACACATCTTTGTGGTTATCTTGGAGGACCCAGGAAGAACAGTTGCCCTTGGCTAGGTCTTTTCCCATCTAGTAATAATGAATTAATTAAATCCCATAGTCTTTGGAGCATCCTAGATGCCATGCTTTGCCTTTCTCCTTAGCATTTCACTCTGAGTTTATTCACCTCACAGTGCAAATACGCTTCCGTTTCAATATTTTAAGAGCAAAGAAATCTTGAGATTAATTCCTTTCTGTTCTTTGTGCTAATAAGAAAGCTGTAAGCTTGTGTGCTCGATTGTCATAATTTTCTGTGGAGTTCTAGACTGCAGTGCAACATCCACCTGCTCTTCATGGAACAGCTGTCACCGAGTCTCTGCTGATTCCTGCGCTGACAGATCCTTGTTCCCTTTGACTTTGCGACAGTTTCTCATCATCTCTGCACTGAAACTTTGTCTCGCTTCTGATTCCTTGAGCTGGTCACAGTGCGTGAGGGAAATCTCACAGTGTGGGGGATTAACATTTCTCCTGATTGTTTTATAAATCCAGTCTCTGCTAAAACTACTAGTTTAATGATTACACTGAAACCATTACTTACCTATTTTTTTTTTCCTTAAAGAATAGCTTTTCCAACTAGCCTTGAAGAAAAATAAGTTATTTTTCATGTAAACATGAAACAGTTTGAATAGAAGTAATTCAATTTAACTTGCTGTGTTTACAGAATTATTTAAGAGCATCTAAAATAAACAAATTGTTGGGTAATGAGAGACATATATGTGTATGTATATATATATATATATATAAAAATGTATAAATAGATGCCTTATTTCATTTACCTGAATGGTGAGGGAAGAATCCTGTTAGAAAAAGACTTTGTTTATTTATGGTAACATTTCATTTCCTTTCCTTAGTAAAAATTTGATTGCATGCTATGAAATTCATTTGTAAGATTCACACTAGTGGGTAGACAGTAAAGTCAGTTTCCATTTGAAGGAGGTAAAAAAAAAAGGCAAAAATCTGACCCAGTAATTTGAAAATAGAGATGACCTGATAATTTCATGTGTAAATATATAAGCATGTGAAAATGTGAGTCCTAAAATATGGACAAATGTGATCTGAAGCTAAAATCAGATCACTGCATACTAGCTGCAGTATAAGCAGATTATATGTGATTATTTAAATTATAAGAGTGATCTGAGTAAGTAGAAAAAAACTCGACAAGTGTCAGGATGAGGCCGTTTTTCTAGAGATTATTCAAATCTTTTTTATTTAAAGCCTTTTTATGAATTTACAACTCCAGAGCTTCTCTTCCTTGTGCCTTCCCTCCCCTTTCTGCCTATGTTGGAAGTGAGGAGCTGCAGGGGTGGAGTTGAATTTCAGTTTCATTGTGAGAGCTGAGTTTGGTGGGGTGGAAGTTTTGGTCAGGATGGGGTAGTTGGGGTTTGGGTTTGGTCCCTGCAGGGTGGGGTGGGGTTGGATTGTGCAGACCATGGCTGAGGTCACCCTGCTGGCACTGGGGGTCTCCCACTGCCAGGGATGAAGTTCTCTAATTCCAGGCTGTGTAAATACAAACTTTCTGATAATATAGCACAATAGAAGTTGTGGAGATATTAGAACACAACATAAAGGTTTCAATACAGGTTTATGTAATTTTTTTAGCTTTATAGGCTGTTTTTTAATTGAGCAGCTTGTCGAAGGGACTGGGTCATGCTGGAATGGTGTGGACTTATTTTTTAGATGCCTGGATGGTGCTATGCTTTGGATTTCTGGCTAAAACTGTAGCTAATATACCAGTGTTCAGGCTACTGCAATAAAAACTGGGATAGAAGGAGGAGAAAGAGGGTTTGGCATCCAAGGCAGAGGTTGTTCAAGGGTGGCTGGGCAGTTGTCTGAGGGAGGGACTGAGCCATGCCCTTTGCTTCACTTGTGTTTTTCTCTTTCCTTCACCTCTTAAACAAACTTTATCTTGATCCAGGAGCTTTCTTGCTCTTTTCTCTTCCATATTCTGAGGATGGTGCTGAGGGAGCAGCTCTGTGGGTGCTTGGCAGCTGCCTGGGGTCAGCCAGCCACACCCTACCCAAAACTCTAAGTCCAAAGGCTGTTCTAATACAGTGAAATTATGAATCAATTTCTTAGCTATGAGGATACTTCACTTGAAATTAAGAGCAACTTCATAGGAGAGCACAAAGTATCACCAGGAATTTTGAGTAAAAAGTAATTCCAAAAACATTTCTTGAGATACACAGAACAAGAATTGCTTTCTAAATGCAAAATACACAGAAGGTTTTAAGATTATATATTCTGGTGCACCTGAGTTAATTTTGTTTGCTACTGCAGAGGGAATGGCATTTTCATGTTACTGGGAGCACCTTTGCCTGCTTGTGTGATAAAAATTTGTGATGACTGAAGGAAGTTCTGTCCCTGGAACACCAGCACACTGTTCCATTTAATTTTGAAATAAAGTATCTGGCAGGTGCTTACTTTATATAGACACGTTATTACAAAAGAGTCCTGCACCTTTTGGGAATCCTAACTTCTGCTTTCTGTTTCTCTCAAGCTCCTTTAGTTGAGTTCTAGAAACTAAGCAGAGCTTTTAGATAAGTCTGGAAAGAGATTTTCCTTTAATTTTGTTGCTAGCTTGCCCACAATGGTAAATTGGAGATAAAAGAGAATTCTGTGGCTTGCATCACCCTGCATCTACCAAAGACACCCCATTTCTCAGTACCCCAGTTTCTCTGGTGTACCTGTATTAGTGGTGTAAATGGCATTTCTCTGAGGAGTGTTTATGAAAATGTAAATAACCTGCACCCGTGTTTCAATTCAATTTATTTTCTTTCCTTTAGGCAGAGCCACAGCAGAACCTGGAATTATCACAGTGGTATCCAGTTATAAAGCAAGAAGCAGAAACTGATCCTCAACCACCTTCCTTTTTCCACCCCAGGTAACTGAGTTTCCTATGTAGAACTATAAGCACTGTCAAGTATTCAAATACTTTTGGCTATTTAGGGATAATTCAAACTGAAAAAAAAATGTACTTGCAACCTGAACTGTCAGGAAAATTCTTAAAGTATCACACAGGAATGATTTAACCCTAAATTTTTATGCATTTCTTAGTGTAAATACTAATGAAGTGCTTATGAGTGTTTTTTGGTATGGGACTCAAGCTGTGACCTGTGGGTGTTCTTCAGCAGGCAATACAGTAGAAATGTAATTAAAATTTCCCCTTTCTTAGTAGAAATAACAGAGGTAACTTTTGATCTTTCATATTGTAATACAATGCGTGCATGTGAAAAGCTGCACAAGGCCTGTTTACCATGAGGACAACTTTAATTTCCTTCCAAAAAAGACTTCCAAGAGGTCTTTGAAGGTTTTCTTCCACAGTGGAACAAGGGCTGCAGCTGAATTGTTTGTGGATGGGTTTCCTGGTTTTAGGAACCAAGTGCACTTCCTTGACTCCTTACCCAGTTTGTCACCTGCAGCAGTGAGGGAAATAGTTTTTCTTGATACTCCTCTTGCCCTCACCCCCTGTGGTTGCACAGGTCCCGAATTTGGGTCAGAGCAGACCCTTTTTGGTGCACCCACATCACACTGGTTCCCACACAAAGAAGG
The DNA here is from genome assembly GCA_013401135.1 of Cettia cetti. Classification (NCBI taxonomy): domain Eukaryota; kingdom Metazoa; phylum Chordata; class Aves; order Passeriformes; family Sylviidae; genus Cettia; species Cettia cetti. The sequence continues at coordinate 8,569 of VZUI01028406.1, forward strand.
GAGTGGAGGAACTTCAGTGATGGGCCCTCATGTTCTGTCCCTGCCAGTGCTTTCCTTCAGAGCCAGGAGAAAGGGAAGTGTTGAAGAGAGCAGTTGAACTCCAGTGACACTGGTGGTCTTGGCACTGACCCGAACACACCTGGGGCTCTCCTCCCTCTGTGCTAGGCTGAGTGCCGAGGTGAGGTGAAGGTGGGGCACAGGGATGCTCCCAGGACTGCAGGGGCTGTGGAAATCCAATGGGCAGCTGAGTGTACTTGGGAAGGAAGGTCCAGCACTGATCTCAGATGTGCCCCAGGACTGTCAGAACACAGCTTTGCTACTTAAGTGAGGTGCTCATTCCCACTTCACTGATCACCTCCCCATCCTCTGTTGCTAATATAAGGATTATGAAAATGCTGGAGAGTCTGGATTCAGTGGCATTCTAGTTTCACTCTTTGCATCTAAATGAAGTCTTCATATGATTTTCTGTAATGTTTATTTAATCAGCCATGTTTGGAAAATCTACTTGTTTGATAGCCTCAGAACCTTATCTAGATAATTTGCTCAGTAGAGATTAAGTGGGTCTTTAGGCTTTCCTGTTACATAGGAAAATTTTTAAAAGGATGTGCTTATTTTTCATTGATGCTTTCACAGTTTGAACTCATGTTAAATTAAACTGACTGCTCTCAACCAGCCATCATTTATTATGTCTTACCTTTCACTATGAATTTTACTCTTCTGCTGTTTCAGTTACTACCTTTATATGTGTGATAAAGTGGTTGCCCCGAATGTGTCTCTTGCATCTCAATATAAAGATGTCGCAAAAGCAACAGTAAAGGCTTCAGAAGTTAATAAATCCTCACCTGGGCAGTCAGAGAAGAAGCTGAGTAGTGGAAAGCACAAAAAAGCTGCCTCCTATCCAGAGCTTTCTCTTGAAGAACAGGAAAAAATTGACTTGAAAACTGGTGTGGAGCAGCCAAGTAAACGTTTAGGTGAGTAGTGAAAATTCTGTTGAAGTCTTTTGATTTTAATACCACAGAATTTTGGAAAGCTTTACACTGAGCTAGAATTTTGTGAATGTCACTTCAGATTTCCAAAAATTCACTCCATCTTTTTGTAACCTCAGTTTTCTTTGTATTTTTGTCACTCTGGAATTTGAACTTTCTGTGATTGTTCTCTGTTTTTTCCTGTATAGATCCTCCTGTGTCAGCTCGTCCTGCAAGGGGTGGAAAGTCTGAGCGTGTTTCTTCCAAAATCACCAGAGACTCAGGTCGTGGTGAGGGAGGTGCTGATGCACGAACCTTGTCCCCTACCCTCATGAAAGACATCAGCTGTGAGGATGACAAGGGAAGGATCATGGAAGAAGTCATGAAAACCTACATCAAGCAGCAGGAGAAGCTGAACGTGATTTTGCGGAGGAAGCAGCAGCTCCAAATGGTACAGTGGCATTTAAGTGCATTTCCCCCTGGGCAGCAGGGAGCTGCTGTGAGCTTGCTGGCTCCACAGTCAGCATCACAGATTGCATCATTTGGATGCACCAAAGCACACAGATCATCTTTCCCTCAGCTTAAATCCAGACACCAAATCTTCGATATCCCTTATACTCATGAGTTTTGAGCCCACTAATAAGTGGTGTCTCTTCAGTTTGCAGCTGCTGGGTCCAAGCAGCTCCTGCTTTTGCTGTATCCTCTAAAATATCTCAGTTTTCAGGTTTTTAAAGATGCAGATATTCCAGGAATGGTCTTATCACTGCCCTGTATAAAAAAGAGCACCACCTTCCTATTCCCATTTGCTAATTGTGCTTTTAGGGATTTCATTTTTAGTCCTTTCTTTAATAATGGATGATTTTAGAGGCTGATGTTCCTTTGTGACATTTCTGTTTTCTGAATTCAGTTAAATACTGTCTTTGCTTCTTGCATCCATGGAACAGACCTAATATTTTAATTTATTTTATTTTAAAATAAATGTTTAGTCTCAAAATCTAGTAGCTCAAATAGGGCCCTAGAGCTGCTACTTTAAAGCTGTTCTGCTGTTGGAGGTAAAGCTTGTAGACAAGATTAAAAAAAAGAGAGTTTAAAAATATCAAAGTGTCAGTGGACAAAGAACTCACTTCTATTTTGTTTTCTGATGCTACACTTGCATCTTCGAAGTATATTTTAGTGAATCAGTGCTGCTTCTTCCTGAGGTTCACTGCTGGAAGTGCTAATTTTGTTTCTGGAAGCTTCATGTACTTGGAAGTATAAGTAATTTCTTAAAAATTAGGTGCATGTTACAGAATTCCATGGTGTCATTGGTAAGTAGATAAATACCATTATCAGGCTGTTATTATTGGTAGTTACAAATGGTCTTTTTGGCCTCATTGGTTCCAGAAACACTTTTAAATTCAGGGTTTTTTAATTTTCTGGTGTTAGAAGGAAGGAGTATGCGATCTTGATCTTTCTTTACAGGAAGTGGAAATGTTAAGCAACTCTAAAGCTATGAAGGAACTGACTGAAGAGCAGCAGAACTTACAAAAAGAACTTGAATGTTTGCAAGCAGAGCATGCACAAAGAATGGAAGAATTTTATTTTGAGCAGAGAGACTTGGAGAAGAAACTGGACCAAGTGATGAAGCAAAAATGTAGCTGTGACTCCAATTTGGAAAAAGATAAAGAAGCTGAATATGCAGCACAGGTGAGAAAGGAAGGTTTATTTCAAACAAAACATGTTTGGTATATCAGGAAATCATGAAGCTGTTGTTCAGCCACCTTAAGGTTTCATTTTCTCTGTGTGTTCTCAAACCACAGATACCAAAATAGGTCAGTGGCAGCAATATTTATTTCCCTGTTCCTTGATTGAAACTGAGGTAGAATGTAACTTAGAAAAACATATGGTATTGTTGATGAAATATTAAACTTAAACATGAGGTCTGTTACATCCTCATTTAAAACAAATTCTGATTTTAATTTATAGGGGCTTGTCCATGATACAGACTTGAACAGTATCATTATTTTTTGTAAAAAAAATAATCCAAACCTCTGAACCATTTTTTTTTTTTGTCAGATTAGCAAGCATATCTTGCTTCTCCTCATGTTCCTTGGTGTAGAACCTTCTGCAGTATTTGATGAGCCCCTTCTGGGCTCTACCAAAACATTTGGCCAAGCGTTTTCTTGGAAATGAAAATCATATTAGTGTCTCTCGTTCTTTTCGATTGGATTCATGTGTCAAAACCTATGGAGTTGTTTTTTCCTCTCACTTTCCTTTTACCTTTTACTATTGCTTCTTTATGTTGGAGGTTATCCCAATGGGAAAAAATACAGGTAATGACAAAAGGAACCTTGGAATGCCCCTTTTAAAAATCAGCTGTAGTTATGATTAAATTTTTTATTTTGCACCATATCACAGAAAACTAGTCTTAACAGGCTCATTTTTAAAGTGAACAAAATCCAAAACTTGAGCTCAGTAAATCTCTGTGGTCCTTTGTTCACAACTGTGTATATTTCCTGTTCTGACTGACTCAAACTGAGAAACAGGCACTACTTGAGAGACAGGTTTTGGTATTTTTGGTGAGTAGGGCAGAGACTCGCATCATAAATCCTCATGAATTTAATTTCATGACATCCCACTCCACTGATTCCTGGCCTTTGCTGCCAGAAATAATCCTCTCTGACTAAGGCCTGATTTACTAAACATCTGGTACAAGCCCTATTAGTGCAAGTAACAACGTGTTCTAATTTATGGAGATCATCATGTACAGCACGTTTTATAGGGCTTGTGCAGCTTACTTCCTTTGGAGGGTGAAAACTGTGTATCATTCCCCAAGGAGATTGGTTGTGTGTTTCTTTTGAAGTTAGACTTTGAAAACTACATACATTCCTTGTGTTAAAATTTACTCTGTTATTACCTCTGGTAGATCTATTCACAACATATAATTTGAACCTTTTTCTCCGTTTATCACATCTTGCTGTAGATTCTGGTTCCAAGAAGCACCAGAGTTAAACAGAGGTCTTGGGAGCAGGGAACTTCCCCAAGCTGTATATACAGCATTTTAAAAAAGCCTTCATCTGGTGTGTTCTTGAAGCAGTTGCCCAGGCTGCTTTTTCTGTCTGAGAACTGTGGCCTGGGAGGAACTCTCCTTGTGCATTAAACAGAATTAAGAATTTGGTGTTTGCAACTTGCTCAAAAGTCTCTTCCCCTTTCTAGGCCTGTCTGAATATGCACTGTCTTGTCCCCCTTTTTGACTTGTTTATTGAAATAGTTGATTCACCCTGTCGGTCACAGTAGGGCGGAATAACCAGTCCTGGAGCCTTTCCTTAGAGCTGGAAATCAAAGCCAGAGACGTGTTGCAACATGCAGGCAGTGGGCACTGTTGCACTGCAGCACTTCACTGCATCACTGGTGCAGTCAGGACTTGCATTAACAGCCTGTTGTTGTCTAAGAACAGCAAGTTCTGCTGAAGTATTTCTGATTAAAGAAGAAGGGATGAGATGTGGTGTCTCTCTCAAACCAGCACAGCCATTCCTTCACCCAGTACATTCTGTAGCAGTTGGTGAACACCAGTAATAAATACCCTGTATGTTCCTGCTCTTTCCTTCTCATGAGCTGTCTTCCTAATTCTCAGTGAAATGGATGCTTTGTGAGGATGTACATCAGGTAGATGCCCATCATTATAAAGGTAGATGGATTTTTTTAGATGGAGTGAGGTCTTTTAGTGAGAAATAACCCCATAAGTCAATGGGAGAAAGGACAGCTGATTTCCAGTCTCCTCCCTGTTCTAACTGCTGGTAGTATACTATAAGCAGTAAGGAACTTTCCCACACTTGAAAAGATGTTTCCAGATGTCACTGTAAAAAAATTTTGGTGACATTCTAGAAAGTTTGAGCCCTGCTGTGTTCCAAAGAGGAAAAGATTCCTAATTTCTGTGTTTAAACTCAACATAAATCACAAAAACATTTGTGTGGATGCAGGTTTATATTTGAGCACACACACAGATGGTTATGTTCAAGATTTTCTGAATATTTCATTTATACTACAGAATATCAGAAGGCGGTGTTGGTGGTTTGTTTTGTTTCTTCTAGAAATACATTCAGGCTTTGAAATAAAGAAGTAATGTTTTGTTAGGTAAGAGAAATGGACCTGGGAAATGAAAAAATGCAGTTTGTTCTGGGATTTGTGACACATCTGCTGCAGGCATCATCACAAATTTTCCCAATAGAATCTGTGTGTTATTGACAGGTTGGTGTGACAGTTAATATAACTACAAGTTATATGCATTTAAAAATTAGATTTTCTCATTTTTTTAGAGTATGATGTTTATGCAACTTTGCACATTGACATTGTTTGCTAATGGTGTAGCAGGTAAGTGCATAATTCTTGATAATTCTGGTGGGCTGAAATTCTTGGATGCATGGAGTGGCCATCCGTGACCTTTTGATGTCTTAGATGAATTTGCTAAAATTTACTCTGCCTCTCTGTCTTTCGTGTTCCACAGCTGGCAGAGTTGAGGCAGAGGCTGGATCATGCAGAGGCAGATAGACAAGAGCTCCAGGATGAACTGAGACAGGAACGAGAGGCCCGGGAAAAGTTGGAGATGATGATAAAAGAATTGAAGCTGCAGATCCTGAAATCTTCGAAAAATGGGAAAGGAAAATAGAAATTGGAAGAGGGTGCACGACTGTGTCCTTCAAACAGGGTGTTTTGGTTTTAATGATTGTGAACAATTTTTGTGTGCTGAGAAAGTGTTCTCTATGGATTTCTACTTCCCAGACAGGTCCAGATGAAGATATACATAGATATAAATAACTAGAGATAGACATTTTTAGATTTTCCTAGCCAATGAAAATCTGCATTGATTTGTACTGGTGTTTTTCTCAAACAATGAAAAATACGAAACTCTTGATTTAGAGTGACCAATTTCTGTCTATTTCTAATGCAGTCTTAAGGACTCTACACCTTTTAACGTTGTCTGTTAAAACATATGTGGATATCTTTATTTTGCTATCAATTGCACATCCAAGTATAAAAGTACATTAAAAATATCCTCAATTCTTCAAGGTCTTAAATAGTTTGGGTTTCAGTGAGAATTAAATATTCTTGAACTGAGGAAAGTAAAGGCAGCTTTTTGTCTGTAAGGCAGAGCTCCAAATTGCCACAACTGACTGATATATCAAAAGTGATTTACCAGCATGAGTTTTTCTCATAATTTCATTGTGTGAAGTCAGCTGATCTTTTCAGTATTGTCTATTTAACAACTCATTATCAATCTAAGGAGTGTTAAAGCCAGCACTTGCTTGCTCTGCTGGAAGAAGAAAACATTAGGGGTTCTTATTTTGTTTTGGTTTGGTTTTGTGAATTAAAAAAATTGCAATTACAGTGGAATCTTGGGAAGTTAAAAATTCACAAGTTTTCTTCTGTTTTTTTTTTCTAGAGTACATATGAAAGAAACATTAATAAAAGGCTTAAAGGTGAGGCTTTTCCTTTTAGAAACCAAGAAAGCCTGATTTGACTGTTTTTCACATATTAATGCTTTCAAGAAAATAATATTTATTAAGGAATAGGTATTAATTTTTTCAGTACCCTAAGCCTCCACACTTTGAGCTTCTTGCCAGCTTGTGGATTTTTCTTTCATTGCATAGAACAGGCCTTAACTGACATTGTGATCATAACTTAAAATATAAAATTCTGAGGTATGGCACTTTGAAAAATCATTTTGATAGTCTCTGTATTTGAATGGCATGGTAGGGTTACCATGAATTAAGAAAATATAGCATGTTTGTTAAGCTATAACATTGGGAAATGTGTAGTTGTACAAAATTACTGTTTTATGTATATATATAATGTCTGAGTACTTCTGAAGTCTGGTTCCTAGTGGGTTAAATGCATGGCTTAAGTTGGATGAAGAAAAACTTTTTTTGCACTTCTCTCCAAAAAATTGGATGCAGCTGGCAGATGTCAGCTGATCATGTCAGTGATAGGAATATTTTAGTAATTCTAGTGTTTCACTTGATCAATTTTAACTTGTGCATTTAGTTTCTGGTTTTGAGGTACTTAAGTTTAATATTCATTTAATTTTGGATAAAACCACTAGTAAAAGCCTACATTGATTTTTTTTTTTCCCCCCTCAACCAGTAAAACTGAAAACTCTTATACTTTTTTATTTCTCTGTTAGTGGTATAGCAAGACTGAGTATCACAGAGAAAGATAAAATTGCACGTATCTTTAAATTGAATGAGAAATGAGGTAAATTAAATGTCATGGAGTCATAGGAAGATTTTTTTAATAACTGTAAATTTTTGTTTATGAGCTCTGTGTCATATTTACACTGACAAGTAAAGCAGATTAGATTAAAAAAAAAAAAAACCAAAAACAAAAACAACAAAAAAACCCCAAGAATTTTCTTTGTCAGTGTTAAGAATCATAGAATGGTTTGGGTTGGAAGGGATCTTAAAGATCATCTAGTTCCTGCCAGAAAAGAAGACCAGGATTATATTTTTCTCTTCTTCAGCTCCCATCTGCAAATTTTTCCTTTGAAAAAAAAACCCAACCCAACAACAACAAAAAAAACCCACAAACTAAAAAGGAAAAGGCCTGTCTTTGCAGCTTGGTTTGGAGAGAAAGGTGCTGACTAAATGGTTCTGGTTGTGTGTGCAGCACTTGCTTTAAAAACACCAGAAATGTTTTGTTGTCCAGCCACCTGGCCCGTGGATGCAGGGAGAGCAGGCAGCAGTATTGCTGGAGGTGTGATGCTGGGGGAGCAGAGCCTGGGGCTGCCCATGGGATTGGCAGGTGCTGTGCTGGATGAGCTGGGAAATGGGAAAGTTCCACCTGGCTGCTGCTGAAGGATGGAGAGAATCCCTTTGTGTTGCTTCTCAGTGTTGTGGAGCAGGCTGGTGCTGCTGGTGTGGGTAAAGCCACAGCTCACTCACCGCTGCAGTGACTGATGCACCACAGTGTTTATGGCTTAGCTGTGGAATGTTTGGAGCCCTCCTGGGATTCTTCTCTTTGTAGGATAGTGAATATTCCATTTCCATTCTTACCTGTGTTCTGTGACTCCTGCTCAGCTGTCCCCCTTGTTCAGCAGTGGCAGTGGAGGGCTGGTGTGGCCCAGGTTCCTGTGCCTCAGCCGGCCCTTGGGTCACTGCTGGAGGCTCTGGAAATGCTGCTGGCCATCCTTTGTGCCAATATTTTCACTGGTGCAAGAACTCCAGCAGCTATAGGAAGTTTTACCAATTCCAGTTGCAGATAAGGCCTCCTAATCGTTTTTGAATATCTGGCTGGTCAAGCAAGTGGAACGTTTAATAAAATGACCTTAAAAGTAGCTTTGTAAATATTCCATTTAGTTAATCTAAAGTTAGAATGCATTTTAAATTATTGTAATCCTCTTAAAATTCTTAAATACTACTTTCAGGCTCTTGACGTAACATAAACAATTTTCATACGTGTAGATTTGATTTTATACTGATTTTAAGTAATAATGTATACATAAATGTGCCATAGACCTTTGTGTGCTCACAGTCTCTGAAAGATAGTTTTTTAGTAAATTGTAAATAATGCTCTTAAGTTTTAGAATAAATATATGTTGACTTTTTTTTTTTTTTTTTTTTTTTTTTGCTACCTTATCCTAATTCTATTGAATGGTTCATTTTATAGGCTGACATAGGAACTTGGAATGCACACTTGAGGGCCCTCAATTAAATGCACACTTAATGATAGAGATTAAATCAGTCGTTAGGTCTTTGCTTTTAGTCATAGCATGCTCATTTTATGTATTATTTGGTTTGCCTTCAGTCATTGCTTGCTGGTCTTTTCAGGCAAGGAGTAATTCTCCTAGGTAGTTGTGACATGAAGCCTGTAGAACAAAGTCCTAAAATTGTCTATAATTTAAAAGTTGCTTTATTAAACACCTACACCAAGATGGAAGTTGCCTAGTGCACCTTTTGGAATAAGTAGGGTTTGAGGTGAATACCTAATTTGCTCCTATACTTTTATAAAAGAGAATTTTAACATGCTTTGTATACTTAAATCAAAAAAATATAAGAGCTTAGAGGGTAAAACTCTTGTAATTTTGGCAGTCTGGAAACACCCTCACTCACAGTGTGACAGGTGTCCCTCAATGAAAGAGATTTTTATCTAAATCTCCAAACTTAGTTAAGTCTGTGTTTTAGTTTTTGCAAAGCATATCGTTCAGTTTGAGCATTTAGATGAATGTAGTTATGTTTCACATTCTTAAACTAATTTTATTCTATATTTAATATATTGATAGCTTAGGTGTAAAACCATCTGTACATAATAAAGGCATAATGCAATTAGTGATGTAGGAAAAGTTGGGTGGGATCATAAAGCTACTGGTGGCCTGAAAAGAAATAAGTCTTGGCCCGTATTTTAGAAGTCACAATGTTTTATTCATACATTCTTGTTTTGTATTGGGGGAGGGGATAGCTAGAATGTGTTATGAAATTTTTGGAAACCTTTCCTAGCATTAGTTGGGAAGTTGGCCTTGAAATGCTGTCGTGGTCAGCTTCCTAGAATTCACTTGTTTGTAGAGTATATATTTTGATTGTCAGTAAAGATAACAACTTTGTATTTTTTCTGCACTTAATTCATGTAATTAATCCACACAACAGAGTTTTCTATAACATGGTGAAGTCGACAAAAGACATAATTTCTCCTACCTATTAATCTGTGCTTGCAATATTTTGGTAATTTTATTTAAGCCATTGATAGTAAGCAGCAGAAAGCTGCAAATTTCAATTTTCTTTTTGCTCATTACATTTGTAGTGTGAGTGTTCATCGGTTTTCTTTACAGAAAGCTTGTAGAATTTTCTATTTGCTGCATATATCTATTTAAAAAAAGTCTTTTTTTAGCTTTTGTGAAAGCAGTTATTGCTTACAAATTGCACGGTGATTTTATAGTGTGTCTCCATTACTTAGCAAATTGTTTTGTTCAGGGTTAGTGGTTCAGTTGGAAAATGCTTGAAAAAAGAGTTTTAAGCACTTCATCAAGCACAGCAAACACAGTATAAAATTTTGCTATTTGAAAATTAATTAAATGTAATGATATCAATTGAATTTTTTTTTCTTCTAAGAGATACCTCACTTAAAGGAAAGCACAGCTGTACTGTATTTAAACGAATCCTAGGAAATAATAAAAAGTTGGTCTGAACTATTTCGTTGCCATCATGTTGCTTTCTGTGATTGACAGAACATTTTTTGTGTTTTCATCCACGCTCTCTAAAGTATTTATTGCTGTTGACATGCCAGTATAATTCTCTCAAACGACAGAAAGTAGCTGCAAAACAACCGAGTCCGTGTTCGCTCAAGGCACCAGGCTGAAACCACAGGAAAAGCCTGTGAAAAATGATCAGTGCATTCAGCAATTTTTAATACTTTGCCAATGATGTACAGTCTTATTGTCAGCATTGCTGTGGTTGCATTACATGACACACAGAACTGTCCTCTACCTCACGTGAGATTTAACAGATATTTTATATGGTTTTAGTAGACAAGATGCATCTATCTGGTCACTTAGTTTACAAATTTTGAATTATATTTATTGAAACATGACATACTGTGCTCTTAGCTTATACCTCAATTGTATTTTGTGCTGTTATCCATTTCCATGCCTTGTAAATACCTGTATAAATTGTGGACTCAAAAACAAATAAAGAACTGTAATGTCAGAACATTTGTCTCTGTCGTATTTTTGAACACTGACTTCTAAACGTGGCTCTTTGAAGGTGTTTAACACAGTGCTTTTCTGAAGACAGAGCCTTCCTTGCTTTGATTACAGTAAATTAAAATCTGATTACACTGAAACTTGTTAGCAGAGCTCTCACAGCCTGCAGCAGGTCCCCAGTTCTCTAAAAGGTATTTTAAGCAAAATCTACAAGATCAAAGCCATCCCTCCCTATGGATCCACTTTCTAAAGCTCTTAAGGTTCTGTGAAGATATTGGCACCAATCTTTCTATGTATCTTGGCATAAAATTGGTGTTTATACCAGAAAATAGAACTCCTTGCATACTTGGCAAGTTCTCTGGTGCCCAGCTTTGTTGCTACTTGACTGCTCAAGCAATGTGTGAGTTGTTCACAACTCTTCCATAGCTCAGTAATAAATGAGATTAAAAACACACATTGCCTGATTAAATGCTGAGATTATACAAAGTTAAAATCAGAAATGAGAATTTTACTCTGTTTGCTGATAGTTACTGCTGGTGGTGAGTGACTCCCAGGAGTTCTTAATTTTTATAAACCATGTGATTATATTACCTTAACATTTCTGTGTAGCATCAGGGAGCTTAAATAGCAGAAAAATCAGAATAAGAGAGGGAAGGAGCAATGGAAGAGAAAAAAGGAAGCAGTTTCTCTAAGCTCAATGTTCTTCCACAAGTCCTTCATTTACATTGAATTTCCACTACTTTTTCTTGGTCACTTAAACCCCCCCCAATATTGTAGTAAAATATAACTTCTGGTACAAGAATATTTGGAGATTTTCTGGGGAATTTTATTCATACTGGGAAGTTTCTCTTGGTGCGTAAGAAAGCACGTTCACACACATTTTGGTTTTTTTCTTCCCCTCAAATCAGTGCAAAAATACTTTGTATTAAGGAACTGCTCTTCCATATAGGAAATCCTGATGATCTTTCAGGTAATTGCAAACCCTTAATGCTACCATGGGCTTGAATGTATTTTACAGATAAATAACCAGGATTAAGATGAAAATTACAGTGATGAGCTCAGCCTTCAATATAGAACAAAATTTACATCTGACTGTACCTCTTGTTTATTTCTGCATCCCCTCTTGCTTTTTTATACTGCTGTATTTCCAAACAGGGAAGAAACAATGAGGCTGAAAATATAAAGAAAAGGTTCAAGGTGAATCATTTGGATGAGAAAGCCCTGGGGAGTTGATAGCTTGGGTAGCTGTGACTAATTGCAATGCCTGTCTTTTGTCAGAGAGAACAATGCAGATCAAGGAAAAACTCAGAGTGAAGGATAAAAAGATTGATTTTTAAGGAGCTCACACTGTTGCTGGAATAAATGCCTGTGTAGCACTTGCTTTTAAAAAGGCAGCTTTTGTAGCTGTTGCCTGAAGTGTATTAGTTTATTTGTCATATAGCTGGCAAGTTGTTCTTGTTCCTTATTTTATTGATCTTGTAAATCATTGTCCACTTGCCTCATATGAACTTATATTCACTTGACTGTGGGTGATGTGATTTATAACACTGACAAAATGGTAAATGTCTCCTGTCTCTTGACATTAATGAAATAATTCACACTGTGCCCTATGGGCACCAGCTTAAGTTCTGTTCAATAGTGCTGGCTACCAAAGTGCCAAGTTTACTCCTTGCTCCTGCACACTCCTTGATAAATACATTTGTGAAGGAAAACACCAAGTTAACAAACTTTTGTGGTTAAGGAAACAAAAAATGTAGGAGGTTGAATTACAGAAGGATGCATGTGCCAAAGAATACCTTGCAGCATTTTAAAAATCCTTATATGGTGCATTAGCATGTGTCTGCACTATCCCTGTGTAAAATTATTCCAAAACTAGCTTTGGGATGAAATCTGTCATCTCCTTTTGAATTCAGGAGGTGACACATGATCTGTCCAATGCAATTGCTCAGTCCAAGAAATCAAGCAACACCGCTTTCACCCAAGAGATGACAAGTCTATCTCCTGAGTAATAAATATGCAGGAATGTTTTTTAGGGGAAGATTAAATCCATCTAGAATTGAACTCTAGACAACATAAATTTGTGTTTGGCTACCAGTAACAGCACACTCCACCTGAGGTGGATGCAGTAGAAGGATAAGCTATGCAGGAAGGTGGAATCACATCAGGAAATGTCATGCAAGGCCAGCTGGCAGCTTGGCTTTGCAGAAATACCGTTAACCAGGTATAGAAAAAACCCAAGGAGTTACCACAATATAAAACAGATGTGAAAACAACTATTAAATTTATATTTATTTTAAAATCTATCGAAAAATAACTTTCAACTATATTGGTAGTGCTCCAGTGTCCAGATGAAGCTTTGACAGAAAACTGTGACCTCATGTCCTTGAATTTCGTACATAAGAAGCAGGTGACAAATGAAGATTAGGATACTCTTGTTCTTGTTTTTCTTAAAGAATGGCAAAAAAAACCCTTGGATGAGGAGCAGGATATATTCAATTCCCAGCACTTTAAACTGGGAGTGGCGTTTCCAATGTTTCTTTCTCACTGGGAGCTCCAGGAGTGAATGAAATTCATTGTTGTGTCACTTTCTCGTCCCTTTCCCCTGCCCGTGCAGCGCAGACAGCTCTCCACTAGTGGTCTCTGCAGGCATGCAGCATCCGCCTCGTCCCAAACCTTCCCTTCGCAAAGCCAGCAGCGCTGGAGGAGGACACACAGCCGTGAAATATCCTCAGGGATGTGTTGGCACGAGAGAACATACATAGGTGCCGTGAAAATACAGAGCGAAATTAGGAAAATATCCTGCCTGCCTGTTTCTCCTGGTGCAGAACGGGAAGATGTGAAGTTTCTCCACCTCTGGCGTTTTGAAGTGGGCTGCTCCTGTTTTATCAAATGTTCTAAAATTCAACAGTAAATGTATCCAGACTGAAAGTCTGAGTTAAAAGCAGCTCATTTTAACTTGAGGATTCAGAAGTGGGATTATGGTGCTGTTAAACACGTGTATAAGGCTCAGTGAGTGTTAGTTAATACTTCTGAAAGCCCAGGCACAGCAGAGAAAGCACTGTCTTTTATATTTCTACAATTCCTGGAAACATCAGGAAAGTCCCAAGACTGATTTTGTCCCTTTGTTGCAGCTGTGCTGATGGCTTTGTGGAGGAGATCAATTCCACCTCTTGAGTTTCACGGTCCACCACATTCCTCCTCTTATCTTTCCACGAGGAAGTACCAGTGTGACTATTAAAGTTCAGCTCGCAAACACTGCCTCAATTTTTCTCCCTCTACGCTAAATTTCGAATAGTCGGGCTGTTTGCATTTGAATAAACCCCTCTGGTTTGTTTTTCAAGCACGGCTGGGTGTGATCGCGCATCTCCTCCTCTCCACACCCTCCTTCCCCTCGGACGCTCCGGATGCTCTGGCAGAAGTTGGGGCTCCTCACTCGCTCCTCCCATGGGCTGTGGGGCTGGAGGCAGCTCTGACCCCTCCCAGGGAGGGAGCTGGGCAGAGGCAGCCCAGGGCTTGCAGCAGAGCCTGACCAGGGACCTCGTCCTGCCAAAGCCCATCATCCCTCCTGCTCCAGCAGCCGGGACCTCGCCGGGCGGCTCCGCTGACCCCCGTGGGCGCTGTCCTGTCCAGCTCTCCTCGCCAAGGGACAGAGATGGTGGCCACCTGCCTGCACCTGGCTGGATTTGTCTGCAGTTTCGTAGGGTGGATCGGGGTGGTTGTGGCCACGGCCACCAACGACTGGGTGGTGACCTGCGGCTACACCATCACCACCTGCAGGAAAATGGATGAGCTGGGATCCAAGGGGCTGTGGGCAGACTGTGTCATGGCAACAGGGCTCTATCACTGCAAGCCCCTCGTGGACATCCTCATACTGCCAGGTGAGTGTGTCCCGTCCTCCCCTTCCCACTCCGAGGGAGGGCTGAAGCCTTGCCCAGAGCACTGCAGGTGATGGTGAAGCTCCTTCAGCTTCATCAGCATTGGAGATGGTCCAGTAAAGGCACTAAAGAAGGTGAATGATAGCTCTTAACGTGATTCTCACTGATTTACACCTGGTTTTAATTATAACCAGGTCTTGTGTTTTCTGTGGCTACTAAAATCCAGTTAATGTTTAATCACTGCTCTTATTAAAATCTCACTGCTCCTTTCACATCTTGTCTCTGGATTGCATTGCAAAACATACAGAGCACACTGAGGTGTAATAGAGCATTTCAAGGGGATGGTGAACTATTACAAATGTTAAGGTTTGATTCCTTAAAATGATTTGGAGCATAATGAATCTTTCAGCATCTATTATTAATGCTGCTATGGCTTTTAATCTTTCAGAAGATCATCATTAGTCTTGATGGTCTTGTGCTTCCCACAGATTCTGAGGCAAGACAGAACTTTTACACAGCAAACTGATGTAACTGTATTTAACTTGTTATTTTTAATGATACAGTAACTTTCATCTAGTTTACTGCAAAGCAAAAATTAGGCAAGGTGTTTAATCAGCATTAATACATCTTTTGAGCTAATTAAACCTGCCAAAATCTTGTGAGGTCCGATCCCTGTAAGTTTAGTTCATGAGCTTGCCAGTTTCAATCGCTGTTCACCCTGTAGCACTTCATTCTGCTGTGTTTTAGATTGCAACTCCTCTACCATGTCAAAGGTGCCTCTCTCAAAGGTGACAGGGTGGAAATGACCATTCCTTGTAATTTTATTTCATGTTTCCTTATTTACTGGTTTAAATCGTTGTGAAAATAACTTTACAAGAGGTTAAAAAGATAATTCCTGAATTTCTCTCTGTTACAGAGCTTGGTCTATGTCACACAGCGCGTAGCAGTGTTGAGTCTCTCATTCCTCCTTTCTCTGTGTGTGCTTACTTTTATTTCAGTAATAAAAAAATTGCCTTCCCTACTGCTATTGTTGTTAAATCTGATCCAGCAGAGAAGACAGAGGAAGGTTTTGCCTCAAAGAAATGTTAGTGAATGCAACGTAATGAAGAAGTGAACGGGTCTTGCAGTAGCAGAGAGCAAAGCTCCCCTCAAGCAGAAGCAAATCACAAACCAAGATGTTTCTGCTTGTAGCTTGTTTGAAACCCACAGCTTGGCATGAAAGGGAAATTTATCCTGATGTGCCAAATGGCTGAAACATGTTTAGAGCTTTCATTGTCTGAGTCAAGACTTTAAAGTGAATTGTTTGTATTTTCATTTACTTGGGATTGATTGCACAGAATCCACGCTGGGTACAGCCATCTCCTTTGTTTAGGGTCTCCTTTTACACCCTGAACTCCTCAAGTAATTTTTTTAAAGTTTCCTCTTGAAAAAATCAAGGAAATATTCAATACACAGAGTGTCTGCATTTCTAGGAACAGTAAAGTCCTCATTCCTGGTGTTGTACCTGTGTGTCAGAGGGATGTGCTTGAGGCCCCTCTTTGCTGGTGTTGGTTGAAGCATCTTGAAATTCCATGTCTGCATCTGACAGCTTCTTTTTGTTAATAAGAGAAGACAGAGAATCAGCACACTCACTGTGCTGGGACTGTCCTGAAAACTAAGGGAGGTCACCAGGCACTGGGGTAAATCTGACATTTGTCCTTTTCCTTTTGCGTGCTAGTAATGACCTGCTATAATTTACTTATATGTAGATTTTTGTGTAATATATATACATCACATACAAAACATGTATTATAACATTTAGATATAAATATTGTATATTAATAATTTTAAAATCATATATTATGATACATAGACCCTCCCAGAGTGGCAGAAATGCCATGGTCCTGCCCAGCACCCCCACAGCCCCTGGTGCCTGTTGTTTCCTGTTGCCTTGTGCTCAGGGACAGGTAGGAGAGGAATGGGAGCTAATGAAGTGCCAGGGGATCCCGTGATGTCCAAAGGGATCCAGAGGAATAATGTGGCCCTTGGTCATGGCAGCTCAAGCAGCTCTGCAGGGTACAGTCTTCTCCCTAAGGAAAGGTTGTGCCAGTACTCAACTCAAGCCATGGATCCCCCTGAGACCCCACAGCCAGGCTGAGCTCCTGGGGTGCAGTGCTGAGGTGTGGCTGTGGGTGAAGAATGTCTCTCCTCCTCCTCCTTCTCCTGGGCTAACAGTGCTCATTGCCTCGGGGCAGCTGCTGGCAGCATCCCATGGACCTGCAGTGTCAGTAGTGGGTCTTCAACTTTTCAAGCCTCTGAATGATGGGAGAGTTTTTGAGGCTTTAAATTACTGTTACTTGATTTTGAAGATTTTAAATTCTTGTTCTGTAATCAAACTCTTGCTATGAAAAGATATAGGGAAACTCCTTCCTAGAGAAAATTTCTCCTACTTTCCCTTCCTGTATTTTCCAGCTCCATGATTTCTCAGTGTCTCTGTGAGAAGAGCTTGTGTTTTCCAAGCAGTGCTCTTTGTTTGTTGGAAAACTGTGAGCCTGAACATCCCGAGTTCACTCACTCCCCACTGCACTGCAGCCTCACTGCCTTATGCCTGGTGAAGAATTAATGTTTACACCGGGATGAACCCATTTCCCACACTCTGTGCAACTCTTGGGCTCTAATCAAACAGGAGCTTTTGTTTGATTAGAAAGAAAGTCTCCTTTTCTTGTGCCAAGTAACAGAATCTCCTGCCTCCCCTTGCCCACAGGGTATGTCCAAGCGTGCCGAGCGCTGATGATCGCCGCCTCCGTCCTGGGCCTTCCCGCGATCTTCCTGCTGATAACGGTGCTGCCCTGCATCCGCATGGGCCACGAGCCCGGGGCAGCCAAGTACCGGCGCTCCCAGCTGGGAGGGATCCTCATCATCCTCCTGGGTAAGGCACCTGCCCCCTGTGGAGGGCTGCAGCCCGTCCCCTGCTCCGGGATGGTGGAGGCTGGTTGAGCGTGCTCCCCTGGAGGGGTTTGTGCAGGAGCTCTCCAGCATTGCTGCAGCCTGGGGGTGGACAAAAGGCATGGGCAGGAGTGGGAGGACAAGGAGAGGAGGCAGGGAGTGAAGCAGGGTTAGAGGGAGGGCTGTGAATCCCTGTGTCTTTGCCTTGGAAGGCCATCTCACACAGGCAGTGCCAGCAGGCATGGATTGGGCTGGTTCACTGTGGAAGTGATTTTTTGGGAAAGAGTCTAAACGTCCAAGCTGCTTATAAGGAAGGCAGAGCGTCCAAATTTTCCCTGGACATCCAGGGAAGGCAAGCTGAGGTGTATGGGAAGGGAAGCCCTGATGAATGGGGCTGCTCCTGTGGCATCCACAGGGGAAGGAGCCTGGAGGGAAGAGGGATGGCACTGGCACAGGAAGAGGACTGGCATGCCTGCTGTGCCTCCCAACCCCCTCCGGCCAGCCTTGCCCTTGGCCTGCAAGCTCCCCTGGGGATTTCTTCCATTCCTTGGTGCTTGTGGAGGAGATTGTTTTGAGCAGCACAGACTGTGGAGCTCATTGTCCCCCATGCAACACCTGCATGTTCTTGAGGCCTCGTCATCTCAGAACAGCCTGCGGGGCCTTGTTTTCACCCGTCTGTGGCAGAGGAGGAGGGGAGAGGCAAAGTGGCCTCTTTGTGTGGCTCTGCTGCTTACTGGCAGCCAGCACTGACATCATGCCTGTCTTCTTTCTTCTTCTTCTTCTTTTTTTTCAAGTGGGCACTGAATTTAGCTGCACACTCAGAAGCGGTGTCCTCTGGATGCTCCTTCCATGCAGGTCATCCCTCCTCTGTCACCTTGTGGTTAGCACAAGCCCATGCATCCCAAATCTGAGGAACTGAGTCCAAGGCCCTGTTGGTGCCCGTGGAGTTTAAGAGCACAGCTGGAAGTCCTAACATCAGCTTTATAGGGCCTGTCTAGGACATCCCAATCATGAAGAGCCATGTTGGAATGTGATCTTCATTCCTGCCCTGGAACTTTGAGTCACGTATTTGGGCTTGGGGAAATGAATGAGGAAGTGGAGAATTTCATTCTGCATGTGAATGAAATTTTAGTGTTGGAGGAATTTGCTCTGATGGATTTGCCTTGCCCAGGATGGGAAGGCCCAGCAGAGCTGCACTTTGCCAGAAAATCCAAAAGATTTTGGTTCTAGTCAAGGAGAACTCTGCTGCAGATCAGCCCTGCTTGCATGGCTGCAGATGTGGAGGCAGGAGGACTGTCCCTAAAAATCCCAAAGGGCAAGAGGATGACAGGACCAGCCCATGTATGACAAATTGTAGTGACAGGGTTGGGTAGCACTGTATTAGAACAAGTGAAAACCTTTATGCTGCAGTGTCCCAGCAGGGTTTGGTGTCTGGTGTGCCACATTCCCATCCCAGTCATGCTGCAGTGGGACACCAGGGAGGAGAACAGATGTGAGTGGAGGATGGAGGGTTGTGGTACTCAATAAATTGGGTTCCCCTCTCCCTCAGAACACAGTTTTCCAAGCAGGTAGATCCTGTGAGGAAAGGAAATGTGAGAGATCACAACTCTCACATTTGTATCACAGAGACATTGGCAGTTTTGGGTCTTTGGGTCAGTTTTGGATCAGATCTTATTGATTTTCCCCCCTGTGAGCTCTGAAGCACCTACAGGTGAATGATTTACTGGTGTCACTGATGCCCTGAATGATTTGGGCTGGGATCAGCAGCCTGGTCACAACCTTAGTCACAATTACAATAATGTTCTTTTTGTCAGATCACAAATGAAGAATAAATAAGCTTCTTTTGCTCCTAGTTTCCTTTTTTTAAAAAAAAAAAAAAAAAAGAAAGAGCAAACCAACACACATTTACATTTACAAAGCCCATTTTTTTCCAGGCTCATCAGCAAGACAGTCCCTTTGGAAGAATAATGTGCAGAGTTTAGGACTTTGACATTATTTAAGCTGATTAATGATCTGTTAGTTGCAAGATGAGTTGTCACCCTTCCAGAGCATTTAACAAGCATGGATCAGGCCCTGAAAGATACAATACTGAGTTAAAATCCATTATATTCTAGAAGTAACATGCCCTGCACTGTTTTTATTTATCCTCTGGCCACTGAACTCTCACTTATGGTTTCCACAACCTCACAGGCTCCAGACTTTTCCTTTTAGGGGAGAGCAACACCCAGAGCTCTGGTTAAAAGGAAATGGCCCCCAAAACACTCCCTAATGCAGCAGAAATAGGGAGTGGGGATGCAAACAGGGGAGCTGGCCCAATGGCAAACTTCACTTGCTGCTCAGAGAAGGCATGGCAGTTTGCCACTGAAATTTGTTACAAGGGAAAACAGGGATTGAAACACAGCACGGAGAAAAAAAAAATCATATGTATGTATAAAGAGCTGAAAAGTTGCCAGGAAAACAATGGGCTCAGATATTCCATTGATTTTTCTGTCCACTGATAATCACAGGCTGCCAGAGTGCAACCTGTGTGCACGCCCTGCTATTCTGCTGCTGATGTGTTTATGGCTTTGCTTGATGCTATCTGACCGAGAGAATTGATTTATGGCCGAAAACAACCGTCAGCAGAGGTTTGCTCTGAGCTGGTATGAAAACATTTCACACGTTGGTGTTGATGGAAAAACCCTGCCCCTGCCTGTGTTGTTGATACTGATTTGGAGGACCCCTTGCTGGTAACCAAGGGGGCATTTTCCCAAGGGAGGAGATACTGGAAAATAGGTGAAATATATGTTAGTGGGAATTGCTACTACAAAATAAGCCATTATATACTAAATAAAGGATGTTAATGAGTTTTTTCTGGAGACTGCATGAGGTTTACTTGTAAAACCATAGATAGCAATATAAAAAGACTGTCTTGAACACAAAAAACAAAGGTATCTATTTTTTCAACTAAGTGCTTTGAAAGAGAAATCTGTGTGACTTTGAGTCAGCAATTCGGAATAGTTAAATTTAGATATGAGAGAAAAGTATTCTTTCTTCTGCAGAAAGCCTTTAACTTACTGTTAAGGAATTTGGCAGGGACTCACTGTCCCTTGAGTTAGAACAATCCTGTTCCCTCTCCCCCAGCTCCCTAAGCACCTTCTGTGCTTCTTGTCTCTGTGCACGTCCTTCTGACTCCAACACATCTCTAATGTTGAGTATTAAGGGTTTCAGCTCAGCAGACTGAGTTACTGCAAATCCACATTTAAAAAAGACTTTGAAACACTGGGAGCTGGGATGTATCCCTGTGGAGTCACAGTAATCTGATGGAGCAAGGGCATTCATGCCATGCAGTGCTGAGAAGATGTTTTAGGTAGAGGCAGTGGTTTTTACAAGATTGCCTACTCCAGCTGCAAAAAGCAGGCAGGATTTCCACATGTGTGCCACAAAACAAGCCTGTTTTCCCAACTAAATTTGTTGCTCTGATAGAAAATATTCCCTCTCTTTGCAGACCTTCTTTTATTTTTCTGCTAGACTATATTGCATTCAGAAGCTCTACTGTTTAGAGAGATGCAAAGGGTGTCTCAACACTTGCACAAGAGAAGGAATAACAACTTCTATCTACACTTCCTTTCCATGTAGGCAGCCAGTTTAGAACCCGAAACTTGCCTGGAAACTCCTTTTCCAATCTCTTTGGGTTTCTTGTCAAATCACCTTTTCTTTTCAGCCTTTCCCTGTGGTACAAGCAGAATAAAATTTGAGCCCACAGAGAGATATTGCAATTGCTGACTCTCCTTTTCCCATCTCCATGAAGGATTTACAGCCCAACCTAATCTATGCAGAGCAATGAAACCCAGTCCTGTTCCAGGGCATTCCTCTTGCTCAGCAACAGGGTCACTGGTGACTGACGGCAGCTGGTGGCCTCTGTGGACAGAGAGGTCAAGTGAACCCATGCAAAGTGCTTGGCTTGTGTTTCACAGCTTTCTGGTACTGTCAGCATTAAAATAAGGTGGTTTTACATGTAGTGGAGCCACATGCACAAGAGATGCCATTGTGTGGGCATCCCTGAGAGCTCTTCTCACCCCAGTGCAAGTGTTTTCTTCGGTCCTGTCTTGTGGGGGAGGGTCTGGAGAGATAAGGCTCTTATAGTCTATAGACAAATATATATATATATTTACTGCTGACAGAGAAAGAAAAGATGATTGTGTTTTTTCGGACAACAAAGCAGCTTTGTTCCCAGAGCCCATTAGAATGCTTTGTGGATTCCCAACTGATACATTTTTGTTTGAAAGGGTTGGAGGTTCATGAGCTGTTTGCAGGACCACTCCACACGCAGGAGAAATGCTCTTCTCCCCTCCCTGCCTTCTCCAAAATTCCTTCCAAAGCTGCGGGGCCCTTCCTTTGAGGAGGCCCAAAATTATTTCTGGCTTTATAATCATCCTTCAAATGTTCTTCTCTTTTCCATAAGAAAATATTTTCTCTCACAATAACTGCAGCTTTGGGGATGGGTTTTTTGCTGTACCGGCCAGGAGCTACGGTTTGTTCTCTGCTTTAACTAAACAATTTTATTTTTAATCTCACCCCTTTCTTTTTCCCTCTTGCAACCTTAACTTTCTGACACCGCCTCCAGATACCTTTTAACACGGTCGGTGGAAATCTGTAACGCTGCCATGGTCCTGTTATTGTTTTGCTCTGATTCTCTGATAGCCACAAGGATGGAGTCCTGCACAGCTTGTCCCAGAGGCAAGTAAATATTGACAGATTAATTCTTCTCAGATGTACAGGCCATCAAGGAGTATTGTTTTAGGACCTGCTCCTGGGAGGTGATTAACACCATCAACTCCCGTTGCCCTCGGTGCATGTGGGGACTCTGTGGGGACTGTCGCCCTCACATGTCACCTCACAGCACCACTGCAGCTGCCTCCTGGCTTTTTTGTGGAAACAACCCCCATGGAATATCAAGTAAAATGTGAAACCTGCTGTCATTTTTTGACCTGCTGTAGTCCCTAGGTAGGATCCCATTTTCTCTTCTGCAGGCTCTTCAGGTCCCATTTTTATTCAATCCAGTAAATGTCTGGAGAGCCTTGCTGAGTTTGTCCCCATTGCTTCATAGAAATTTTCCACAGGGAAGTAGAATCTGTTTTCCAGAGCCACGAGACATTTCCTTTTCCATGAAAACACCCCAGCAATGCCTAACTGCTGCTTATTTTGTCCCTGCTCATATTTCATAAACCCTACTCTGTGTTAAAGTGCTGGGATATTTTGGTGATGTGTATGTGACCGCTCAGTAGAGCCGCTGCAATGATGATGAGTGACATGGGCTGAGGACACAGTACATGAGTCCATGTGGAAGTAGGGATTTAAACCACTTCACACTGGTCCACAGATTTTATTTTCTCACTGACCCATATGGTTTTCATGGCCTTCCTTCATGTCTAACCTATTCCTAATTCTGCAGCTCTCCAGAACATCAGTTTCAGGGATAACTCTCATTTTTCCCTCTTAATGACCTTTCTAGGGAACAAATCTGTTTCCCTTCTAGCAAATATATCATATTGTGTCAGGCAGCGGTTGTTTTTCCTTCTTGTTGTTGCATGAGAGAGGTGGCTGTTCTCTCTCCATCTCTCACTCCTGAGGCTCCTGTGTTGCCTCCTGCTTGGAGATCTCTCACACCCAGACCTGATGTCAGTGCTTCTGGGTCCCACCACGGGACTGGAAGGGAGGAGGGGTGGGTTTCCTCTCGTTCCCAGGTGAATGTGTCCCGTGCTGGGGTGACATTCCAGTGTCACTCCCTCCAGTTTGTGTTGCTTTTTTATCTTCTTTTCCTGTCAGTGGGGATTAAATGCTTTAGAGACCATGTTTCATGTTTGGGCTCAGATGTTTATTAATTCTTATCTATAGTACAGTCTCACAAGCTGTGAGTTCTAACTAACAAAGTAGAAAATGGTTCTGTCTCTATCTCTCTGCAAGGTCTTTTAAGGATGAGTTGTCCAATTATGAAATTACACCTAAATTATTTTTAATTTTAACCCAATAACCAACCACCTGTGGCCCACAATGCGGATTTTTCTATCCAATTACAAGATACAACCCAGACCCATGAAGAAGAAGGTGAAAAAGAAGGACTGGCCTATGCCCTATAACCTCCATCTTGCTTTATATATATTACTATATTCTAAACCCTTAAACTCTAAGTTTTCCACCCTATGATATTAAACACTTCTATTCAAACCACACACCCACAATCCCAGTTCCACCATGTAACCCTGAAAGCGTTCTCCAAGGCCTCAGGCCAAATGCAGTGCTTCCCTGGGGCTCGGTGCCTGTCAGCACAGAAAGCCTAACCCTTCCAGTGTAACCCTCCCAGTGCCCAGGGCTCCAAGAGCCACCAGCCCTGACGCTGTCCTTCCCCTCTGTCCCCAGCCATGTGCGGCGTGGTGGCCACCATCTGGTTCCCGGTGTGCGCCCACCGCGAGACCACCATCATGAGCTTCGGCTACTCGCTGTACACGGGCTGGATCGGCTCTGCCCTCTGCCTCTTTGGTGGCTGTGTCATCGTGTGCTGCTCGGGGGACGCGCAGACCTTCGGTGAGAACCGCTTCTACTACGGCTCGGGCTCCAGCTCGCCCACCCACGCCAAGAGCGCGCACGTGTAGACGCCCCACGGCTGCCGTCGGATGCTTTGGCCGGTGGGTTCACCTGCCCTGGGTTTGCTCCTGCTGACACGCCCGGCTGTCAGGCTCCCAGGGGGAGATTTAGAAAAGCAGCACAAATGTCTGGTAGTTTGAAGCATTATTCTCCCCGTCTCTTCCCTCCCTCTCCTCTTTCTCTAGAAAGACAGCTCCAGCCAGCCCTACCTCTTGGTCCTCACCGTTTTTTCCCCACCGCCTGCCCCATCTTCTTGGGGTTGTGGTGTGGGTTTTAGGCATTTTTAGTTTATCTTCCAGCTCCCCTGATTATAGGAGAGTTTAAAGCAATAAAACAGAAAATGAGAGAGACACTTTCCCATTGTTAGGAGGACTCTGACAGCTTCTCTCCCATCCTCACTGTTTAATTTCCCCCACTCAAGGTCACGGCTCTGGCACAGCTGGGGAGAGAGGATAGGGAGAAAGGCTGTTCTCTCCCACTGGGCAAATGTTTCTCTTTTGGAACAAGAGGAGGGGATTTTTCTGCCTTTCTCTGTAAATACTTTTGTATGAGTCTGACCATTTTAGTAACAGTGTTTCCCCCACCCCCACAGTCATCAGTATGAAGGAAACCGAACCCAAAGGTCCTAATGACATGGTAGATAACAGTGCCTTTTAAAATAGTTATAAATGACTTTGGGGGCTCTAATCCCTGCCCTCTGGTTTAGTTTCTTTTATTTTTTTTTCTTTTGTACAGATCAGTTACTAAAAAAGTATTTTTACATTTTTTTAAACTCCTTTCTTTCTTCCTCTAAGTTTGTGTTCTGTCTTGCCTCGTTAAAGCAGCATACTTTAACATGCAGTATAATGTACCTGTTACAATACAATTCTGGTGAGTACTGATGATGCCTTTGTACTTTCAGTGAAATACTGTACAATAAATAACAGAGTACCTGCAACCCCTGACTTCCTTTTTTTCCTTCCTTCCTGTGTGTTTTCATAGCCAGTTTTTCCATGACAGGGTTTTGCCAATGATTTTGAATATTTTGGTTTTTTTATAGCAGTTCAAGATGTAAAATTCTGCTTTGCTGTGGCATTAAATGAAAGATATTTAAAATATGAGTAATCTTCCTGCATGGGACTGTCCGTTATCTTATCCTTTGGTTCTTTCAATGCTCCCAGTAGCAGCTTGTACCAGTGGTACTCACTCGTGGGTTTCTTTATATTGGGAAGAATTAGAAAGCCCCTGAAGTGATGGTGATGACCCTGAGCACTGTGAAGTTAAAGCTGAAAGTGCTCTCAGCTAAAGTAGGAGTCTGATCTGGGGTCACTGCTCTGATTAAAACTGTGTAAGATCAAGATCTAACTCTGTCCATACCAGAGGCTGTAGCAATTTAATTACACTGGTACAAAATCCCATCTGTTCCCAGAGATGTTAACTCAGTTCAAACAATTTGTGTAAGCCAAGAGAAGGAAAAGAAGAATAGCTGCTGCTGTTCAGACATGGGCAAGAGGAGCGCCCCAGTGGAAAGGCAGGAGGAGGAGAAGAGTCTGAGCAACCAAGCTTTTTCGAGTGATGAACAATGGGAAAACAAGGCTGTCAGTCAAGCCTCATGCATTCTCGACTGTCCTTGGTCTGCTTCAGCTGGAGAAACCAAACTGAGTGACACAGCCACGGGCAAGGATGCAGCAGCTCCCACCTCTCCCCTCCTCCACGCGGGAAGCTGGAGCGTTCAAAAGGAGCCAGAGGGAGGCTGGCTGTGCTGCACAAGGACCCTGTGCCTGCCCGGCCCAGGGATGGGCAGCAGCCCGAGCATCTGCCTTTCACACCGAGCAGCCTTGAAGGCGGCTCTGTTGTGTGAGCTGTGCATCGCTGTGCAATGTCCCCAGGGCGGGCGGCGGGCGGTGGCAGGACACTTGTGCCCATGACATCACGGGCAGGGCACAGGCGGTTCTTGTACAGCCGGGGGACGCTGTCAGTGCTGCCATTGATGTGCGGGTGCCCCGGGCGGAGGGGGGCACAGACGTGCCAGCTTGTGCAGGCTGCCCGGGGATTGTGGATTGTGCCCGCCGATTTACCCGCTTAACCCCGGGACAGACTGCGGCGTGGGACACCTCGGAGCAGAAACCACATGGGAATGCCGCCTGCAAACAGCCCTGGAGCAAAGCGGGAGGGAAAAGCACAGGAACACTCGTGTCGGATGTCGGGGGAGAGGGTTTTAGTGCTGCGGGAGGCTGATTGGGAGCGAGCCTTGCCAGGCAGCGCTTAGGAGATTTTTTTCCTGCCCACCCCCTTAGGATGCACCTTGTCCCTTCCAGTCTCATCCATTCCTTGATTCTCATGCACGTGGTGCTGGGGGCCCTTGACAGGGGATGGTGTTGGGGCTCTGTGTGCTCTTCCCACAGCCACAGGTTACCAGCATCCAACCCCAAATCCAACTCTTAAAAGAGCCCTGGGAGTGCTGCTCAGAGGAAGGAAGAAGTTTTATTTCAAGGAAGATAATTAAAATCCAAACAAAGCAGAGCAACCCTGCAGCAGCAGCAGGGAAAAATGTCCATCTGCAACCATGGGGTGCAAGGAAATGGGGCCAAGAATGTGAAGGGGTAGTATTGCTGGCATCACAGAGTGGAAGTGTTCCAGAGAAGCATAAAGAACATGAAACTTTTCTGGTTTTTAAAGGATCAAAGCTGAAACACCTGCTTTGTGCCTCCTCACAAACACCCTGCTCCCCTGTGAGGCTGTCTTGGTCTGCATTGGCCACAGCACTGTTGGCTCATCAAAGCTTTTAGTGCCCATTTGCTGACCCAAAGCCTCAAAATAGGACCAAACATAATTCTCCTGAATCGAAACACTGCTCCACACCATTCCTGACGCAAGTGTGGAGTGCTGGCTGTGAGTTGTGGTGGTCATCCCAGCATGGAGATGACAGTCCCTGATCCCAGCTCCACCAGGACCAGCTGGAGCTCTTGATCCCATCCCCACGATGGGGAGGGCACCTGGCAGGCTCCCCACCCCCCCAAATAACAGGGACAGCAGGAAGGAGCCCTTGGGGGGGATGCTTGTGGCCCTGAGCACCCCAAAAGGGGACAGGCAGCTTTGTCTGCCTCTCCACAGCCCTGCTGCCCATGCAGGGAGGGGACAGTGCTGTGACACCCCAGTTCCCCCTAGAAAAGGTGAGTGCCAGCAGATGGGAAGACAGTGGTGCACTCCAGGCCTTTGCACTGCAATAGTCAACCTGTGATCAATGGCTTTAGGTTTTTTCCTTCTTTTTTTTAATTTTTTTTTTATTTATTGTGTAAACAGATAACCATTTTCTCTCACAACACTGCAAGTAAATAACAAAGTCAGCCTGCCGAAGTAGATCTTCTAAAATGGAATTTTTGAATCACCTAAAGCAAGACTTTGTTAATCTCTAGCTTCAATTTAGCACTGAAAAAATATCAGAGCTTCAGGTACTGTTTGGCTTAACAAAATTTACAAGGGATTTTTTTTATTATTATTACTTTTTGGTTTAGTCTTTCATTTAAAAGATTTACATTACTATGGAAACTAATTCTAAGACACATTTGTCTCTGATTTTCTTTACAAATCCCTTAGTTCCTCTTTGATTTTTTAATGTAAAGGCACACAATAAAGCTTTATGCATTTATTAAAATATACAGATTTTGGTAAATTTAGATTTTCTTTCTTAGTATCTTGATTATATATATGTATTATATGTATAATTGCCAGTAACACAGTCATTTGAAAATAAAAATCACTCCATAACATATCTGCATATTTTTTTTCTTTCTCATGACACACTACAAGACCCCATTGTACAATGCACCAATGGGCTTCTGGAAACCACAAAAAAAAAAAAAAAAAAAAAAAAAAAAAAAAAAAAAAAAAAAAAAAAAAAAAAAAAAAAAAGGATAGAACAAACTGCTTTTAACAAATACACCAACTTCATACCAGAACTGCAGAGAATTGTTACACCAGAAAGTACCACCTGAAAAAAAAAAAAAAAAAAAAAAAAAAAAAAAAAAAAGCAAAATACACATCAGAAAGACTGAACAAAACAAAGTGAAGGTCATTTACAAGCTGGATTTACAACATCCCATCTTGCTGGGGTGTGATTTCGCTGCCATGTGGAGGGTGCCAGAGTGCTGGGCCTCAGACCGAGGGGTTGTGACCATGTGGAGTGAATTTGTGGAGGGGCTGAGATCCTACAGAGTCGGCCTGGAAGGTTTGAGGTATTTATCCTCCATCTGTACCATGCATTTGGCCCCTCAGGGCATGTGCCCCGTGGAGGGCAGGCACGGAGGGGCTTTGTGCCTCTCACCAGAGGTGGGAGCAGGGTGGTCCCGCTCTGCCTTGCCCTCCTGACGGCTCAGGGATGCGAGAACCTCCCTCAGGGCACCCAGGGGAAAGGCTGGAGTTGGGGTTACAGCAAAACAAGCACTTGCACCTCTCCCCAGCCCCCTGGCCAGCAGTGCCCAGAGGCGATGGACACACCTGGACATTTTGCCTTCTCAGCCTTTGCTCATGCACACTGAAGAGCCCAATGATGCTACAAGAGACAGCACGTGAGTTCCCAGAAGCTGAACCTGCACATCTCCCAGGAACTGCCACCTGGAACAGGGAGCAGGGATCCTGTAAACCAGCCCATGGCCACTGGCAACCCCCCAAGACCTGTGGCTTGGTCATCTTCTCCTTAAACACCTCTGTTGGGTGGGATGTGGTCAGCTCAGGGGGAGGGCACAGCTCCCACTCCCAGCACGACGAGGGCTGACAGCAGCCCATCCACATCCAACAGCACTGTGGCATCAAATGCTGTTCCCTGGTGGTCCCAGGGTGGGGCACAGCCATCCTGCCCCAGCACTTCCCAGGAAGGGGAAGGAGGATGTATGAACGGGAATGGGGGCAGCCGAAAGGCTGCTCAGATCCAATGGAGAAGTTCCTACAGACACCAAAGAGCAAAGGGTCAGGCCCTTGTCAAATTACACGGCGTAACTAGAGCGACGTGACAACAGACACTGGTACTGGTAACTGCTCCATAGCAAGAGATTAAGGCTGCAAGAAGAACAGGCTTCGACTCTACAGGGTGCTTGGGCATGAGTTTGTGGCTCGGCAGATGCCCAAACACTGTGCGGAAGCAGGACGAAAACGACTGCCTTGGATATGGTATAGTACAAGAGCTGGTAGGAAAATAGCATCAATCTTTCTCCCTGAAGACATAAAGCCAGACCTGCCAGGTGCCATCTCTCTTGGGTACTTCTAAGGCATCAAGGAGGAGAGCAGCCAAGCATGGGTGAGCAGTGAGCATTGCAAGAGGAGCTCAGCACTGCTGCAGAGGTGTCCCGAGCTGGCCCGGGAATGGTGCACATTGCAACAGTTTTTTGGTGGGACATATTCAGGATTTCTGCTTGTAGAAGCGTGGTAGGGGTGGACAGCAGGAGCCGATGCCAGAGGAAAGCTTACAGGTCCTTTAGCCATATCCTCACTCCCATCCTGAAGCTGCTGCAGAGGCCAAACTTCCCTTGGCTTGCCTGAAGAACTCCAGGTTAAGAGTTGCAGAATTGGATGCTCTTCTCCACTGGGAAAAGGTCTGTAGCTTGTCACTGTTTGGGACAGGAGCCAGAGGGAAACTTCTGCAACCCCAAGCAGAGCATCTCCATCAAGCTCTTGCATCCCAGGATTGATGGGGATGGGCACAGTCCAGGCATCCTTTGCACCTGCTTGCCCACAGAGAGTGCCAGGCAGGTGTTTTGGGAGCCTGAGCCTCATACAGTCTACCAAAGCCTTCATGGTTCTCAATATCCACGAGGATATTTCCATATTAGAAATCCTGCCCCTGTTGATGTTAAATTGTCCCCTGGGATGCCAGCAGCAGCCCATGGTACTGGGGGTTGGTCTGGAGACCCTGGGATGGATCCATCTGCAGCTTTTGGTAGCTGAGAGGAGGATAAGAGTTGCTGTCTGATGGGTTTTGGTTACTGTTTATTCAAAAATATGTTCCTCCACCACAGTGTTTTACAGGAAGCATGATGGGCTCCACAGCTGGACCTGCTGATAATCACTGACCAAACCCCATCACTGCTGATTGACAGTTCTGTGGGGACACTGGCAGCAGGGAGTCTGATGGCACTTCTGGGGGCCATGGCCATGTTCAGGGTGTTTAACATCCACCTGCTGACCACATCTGCCCTGTGAGCCACCAGCTCTGTTTGGTTTCAGACTGAAATACGGACACTTATGGAATGAGCAGCATTTCGGTGTTTTTCATACAGCACCCACCAAGCCAAGATCAAAAACAGAGAATGTTGTACAATAAGGTGCAGACGGCAGTAGGGAGACAGAATTCAGCCACCAAGTCCTCTCTGCTTGCTACCCATGGCCCAGCCCCACCAAGACGTGGCTGACCCAGGGATGCTGCTGTTTTGTGAGGGCATGGATGGGTGTCTGGACCACTGAGGGCAGAATGAGCATTGGAAGGTGCCCAGCACGGTGAGGGAATGACAGCACAGTCATTTTTGTAAAAGACACAAGGTGGTGGAAGCAGTGCCCAACCTCAGACTGGTGATGTTCAGAGGAATGGGTGGTCCTCATTGACCATTCGTGTAAAGAGGACTGAACCAAGACTGGGTCACAGCCCTCAGTGTGACCAGGAATGGGATCAGGGTCCCAGCCAGATTTGGAGTGTTGGGCTGTGCTGGGAGTTAAAGATTGGACTGAGACATGGACTAATTTTGAATCAAAGTATTGGGATTTGCTGTGTGGGGATGGACGTAGGGGAAGCACTGCTCTGTGCAGCGTGCCAGAATGGGCCAAGGAAACACTGTGTGATGGAACCAACTATGCATCTCTGAGATACTCCCAGGGAAGAGTGTGTCCATCTCTATTTTGTTCCTACCCACCTCTCTGTGCCTCTGGCTCAGCTATCATTTCTAGGCGGCTTAACAGAAAAAAACACACATGCCAAGAAAGTGCCAAAATTTCAGAGTGGCATCCCACCGCTGCAGCCATGGTGTGGACATTCCCCAGGGACAATTTGACTTGTCCCCTCATGTGGCTCCTTCCACCTGTCAATACCTTCCTGGTTTGGCACATCTCCCACTCCGCTGCCTGCACTGGTGCAGCTGGTGCTGGGAGATCAGCCAGTGTGGGGGGATCAGCCAGCATTCACCAGGGCCAGACCCGACTGCTGGAGCTGGGACGGGCCAAGGGCAGTTTTGGTTCGGGGTCAACGGCAATCACAGAACGTGTCCCGAGTACCAGAGGTGAGCAGGGCAGTGTGGAGGACCCGGGGAGGATGGGGCAGGATGGGGGAGCCACGGGGACCCTTCCTCATCTCCTGGGCGGCGCGGCGCCCCGCTGCCTGTCCTGTTACTCGGGCGAGTAGTCCAGCTCATCGTTGGCGATCAGAGCATCCGACGGCGGTTTGTGCCGGCCTTTGCTTTTCGACCTGCCACTTGTCCGATGGCTTTCCTTGGCGCCCGCCATTTGCTGGTACGAGAAGCTCTTGTCCTCAGAAGGACCCCAGGCTGGGTAGCTCTCGCCCTTGGGGGCGAAGGAGAAGCCGTCGTCCACGGAGAAGGGGTCGACATCCACGTCGTAGCGCTGGTAGGTGCTCTGATGCAGGGCCTCCTCCCGGGCACTGATCTCCAGCGTGCTGTTCCACATCCCATAGCCAAAATAGATGAGCAGACCTGAGGTGGGCAAGAGAGAGAGGGTTGGACCTGGACTACTCACTAGTCCCACTACGCCTACCTGATGTCACCTTCCTGCACAAATGCTCTCACTGGTAACAAATATATCCAGAGATCTGATCTCCAGTGGATCATTGTTTTAACCTACCCCAGACATCTGCACAGAGAAGTCCAGACTCCACATGCTGTGGACTAGCCATGGGGGACTGATGTGAGGTTAAATCATGACCACACATCTCTGCTAGAAAAACCAATGGGATGTCCCATCCCCAACAGCCATGGATGGGCTGGTGGAGCTCATCACACCTAATGCAGTGATTTAATTGACTCATTGTTGGCAGCTCAAGAGGTATTTGTTGTACCCACAGGGCAAAGTGCTTAATTACAGCAGATTAAATTGATGCTTTGGAGTAATCTTTTCTTCTGGGTAGAAGGACTTTTCCTGGATTTGCAGTGTCATGTATTGCCTTCAAGGGCCAAGAAAGCACTGAGTATGTCTTCTCCAGCCCAAAAATTCAGATGGCAGCTCCTACCCAATGGCTCGGCTCGGAGGAGCTATGAAAGCTGCTTTATGTCTTTGGTTTGTCGAGTAACTGAGTTAGAATGCAAAACTATGGATATGCTGGACTCCTGGTTATGTGTCAGAAAACCTAAATCTGGAAAAAAAAATGATCCACAGCAGAGTCTGTGAGTCCTAAGATGCTCCCACCCTGAAGTTAAGAACTTGGGCTAAAAGGAGATACAGTCTACAGATCTGACTTTACCAGGGCTTCTGGGATTGGGCAGCTCTGGGCTTTGGAAAAGCAGTGCTGAAATACTGGTGTGGGCTGCTGAAAAGTTCAAGTGGGTGACATAGCAAGAAATCAGGCTGATTTCTGTACAAAACCTGCCTGCGAGGCAATTTCCAGGACCTGCCTACTTGGCATCAAAAAAGACATCAAAATAGTCACCTTTGCATGGAGTCAGTCTCTTCCATGAAAGTGATGTTTTCTGGAGGTGTAATTTTCCATTTAGCTTTGGTTCAGGGGCTGGATGAAATGACTTTTCTAAGAACTTGAGGATGGCAAGGGGCAGGTAAGAAGGACTGGATATGTCCCAGGCATCAGCCTATGCACTCTAATTAGGGAAGTTGTTATTGTCAACACCCTTCCAAAAGAGTGCCAGTAAAAAAGTTAAAATAAATAAACCTGGGACTCACCCACAAAACACCAGACAGCAAATCGGATCCACGTGACTGTGGAGAGCTTCAGCATGAGATAGATATTCACCAGCATGGCAAAGGCAGGGACAAAGGGCAGACACGGAGCCATGTAGGGCAGCTTCTTGGGGTTTTCTGGCTGCTGCAAGATCACAAACACCAGCACAGCGATGAGCAGGACCATCAGCACCACCAGGAGGACAGCCCACCAGCTCTGCTCAGAGATGTAGTCTGACCCAAAAATGATGAAGGAGCAGAAGATGAACATCAGGACAAAGAGCAGGAGCACACAGGTGGTGACCGTGTGGCCAGTGGCCGCCGTCGGGCGATCCATTTTACCCGGCAGCCCCAAGTGGATCCGCATCGTGTAGTACCGAGGGCCGATCAGCTTCTTCAGCTTGATGAGATAGATGTTCTCAGACTCATCTGCCTCTATGCCCGAGGTCATGTCCACGGTGCCATAATTGGGGTGGTTCATGTTGTAGGCAGATTTATCGGATTTCCCAATTAGCATCTCATTATCTCCAAGCGACGGCAGGTTTTTTGCTCCACACGTGTTGGTTGGTGGGCCAGAGAACTCCTCTCCTTCGCTGTTGGGGGAGCAGGCTTCCTTCTCACAGTCTGCCAGGATGCCCTCCTTCTTCTTGGTGTGCTCCTCAGAGAGGAACTTGACGAAGCCGTCGATGTCGCTCTCGGGCTGGTACCGCAGGAGCAGGACGCAGACGGACACCAGTGTGTAGGCCAGCAGGGTGCCAATGGACATCATTTCAATCAGGTCCCTCAGGCTGACCAGCAAGGAGAGCAGAGCTGCCAGGAACCCGGACACGATGCAAGCCACGACAGGGGTTTCTGTGTAAGAACTGACGTGGGACAAAAACCTGCAGTGCGGAACAGTCACAGAAAGTTAAAATCACAGAGATTCCCCTTTGCAAGAGCCCTTCCCTGGTTGCAGGGCACTGTCTCAGGGGTCCCTTCATGTCTTGTTGTTTTTTGGAACTTTGATTCCAGGTGGGGACTGGCAAAACTGCTTGTAGTTTAATCTGGAGTTAGATCTGGGTCTGGCCAGATCTGCAATGAGCACTCAGATACTTGCAAATGAGTACCCATATTTTATCCATATAAACTACTCTCCTTTGCAAGTAAACACTCATCCTCACATAATCAGAATCTCTAGGTACCAGAACCAAATGAGAAACTGTAGGGTACAATGCTCCTGATATTTTCCCCCAGGATATTGCTTTGGCTTGTGCCCCATTCTGCACCCACCATGTCTGTGCGTGCCCATTGCTCCCTATAGTGACACCATCGGGGTGTAGGGACCCCCAAACCCACCAGCACAATTTCCCCTCAGATCCCAAAAAAAAAAAAGCCAGCATGGTCATGACTGACCTGAAGAGCAGCCCATCACCAGCCATGGCGTAAATGACTCTGGGCATTGGGAAGAGGGAGCCCAGCAAGCTGACAGTCAGGCCAGCCACAGACCCAATGGCAACGATGAATTTGGCTACGTAGAAACCGTGGACCACGAACATTTCCATCAGTGGGGACTCAGTGTCGATGGCATCGTAGGGCACCATCAGTGTGAGGATCATGCTCACCTGGGCAAGGCATGAGGAGCAGGACAGGGGTGTCAGCATCAGCACTGGGGGCTGCTGGGGATTCTCAGGGTGGAGGGGATGTAAAACACTGAAGTTGGGTATGTTTGCACTTTGCTGTAGGGTGGTTAATTCAGAAAACTTGTGGGGTCTTAATCTCTGCTACCCAAAGGCAAGAAGGGGATGCTTGAGCCTTGCTTCAGGGGTGATGCAGGAGTCAGGCAGGACTGGTGAGGCTGGTGGGACTGGCAGGGTTAGTAACACTCACTTTGGCTGCATTCCTATGTGGGAAATAATGCTGGGGCAGACCCCAAATCCAGATTGGGTTTCTTGGAGCAACACTCTGGCTCTATTTGAGTCAAAGAATTTATTTTCATGAGAAGCCTACTCCCATGCAGGAGAGGTAGTAGGTGAGCTTCTTTGAAATGGTCAGAACAATGTTTTTTTCTCCTTCATAATTAATTTTTGCTCTTTTTGCAAGGAAAATCTCTGGGCACAGACATGCTTTTATTGGGGTGCAGAGCAGTGCAATCTCATACAACCATCCCTGCCTATCCTTCCCTTCATTGGATCCTCTCCCATATCTCCAGCAGAGGCAGTGCTGCTTTTCCCAGAAACACAGAGAAAGGATGCTGCAATGCTGCTGCTCCTTCATCTTTGCTTCTCTCCTGGGTGCAAAAATAGCTGTGTATGGGGATGAGAAAAAACCCTGCCTGCCACCAGGTCCCTGCAGCTGGCAGAGGGGTCTTGTCAGGTGACAGGAGTCTGGGGACAAATGGAGAGGAGCCTTGGCAGGCACTGTGCAGGTGCACAGAGGGGACTCACATGGTACATATATATATATATATGCATACATACTTATTTATGTACATTCACACCTGTGTAGGGACTACTTACAGACACATAAGCTGTCAGGCACGTGACGAGCGAGGCAGTGATGGCATAGGGGATGGAGGTGTTGGGATTCTTCGCCTCTTCTCCTGTGGTAGCAATGATGTCAAAGCCAATGAAGGCATAGAAACACGTTGCAGCCCCCTTGAGCACCTGTGGGGAGGATCAAAACTCTGGGTGTCAGGAGGGAGGCTGGCACCCAGCCAGGGAGAGGGAGCCAAGCAAAAGTGGAGCAGCCCTGTTGTTGTGCCTTGCCTGAGCTAAAGGGTGAGTGGCCACAGACCAGGGGGTGTACATGTAGCTCTGGGGACTGGCCCTGGGAGCACCCCTAACCCACTGATCTGATCCAGGGAAGATTTCAACCCATGCCCTGAGCCACTGGAGGCATCTGCAGCTCACCCCACAAACCTGCACCCACGCAGTGCCTCAATCTGCTGGGAGATCCTGCCAGTGAAAGAGGAGACAATCAACCAATTTCAGGCTTGCTTTCACAATCCTCCACCCCAAATCCATTTTTATGAGTAGGGATCTTGAACATGTTTACATGTTCTGCCTTAGCAAGATGTCTCCTGTGGCAGCAAGATCCGCTTGCAGAGGAAGCAGGAGAGAGCAGCCGCTGTCAGATGTGAGCCGCTTCCCAAACAACCTCTGTTTTGCTTGGAAGCTGCAGACAGGTTAGGAGCACACATTGGAGCACTTGGATGAGGAATTATTTGTACTGTTTGGTTATATTTTTTTTTAATGTGATTTTTTTAAAATATACAATATCAGAGAGGACATTTATAGGAAAGGAACGTTGGAGCAGGGCTAAGACTGCCTGGCTGTGAGTGAGCTGATCTGGGACTGTGAAACCCTTGCAGCTTGCTGGGTACCACCTGTCCATCACACCTCTGTCATCTCAGCTGTCTAGTGATAATGCACACAGTAAAACTCATCTCTTTCAGGGACTGTCTGTAATTATCCTTTTTAAGTATGCTCTATGCTCCTGGGGATCTCACACTTGTGCTTGGTGGTGGATTTACTTTTGCAAACAACTTGTGAGACAATGAA
The DNA here is from genome assembly GCA_013401135.1 of Cettia cetti. NCBI lineage: Eukaryota > Metazoa > Chordata > Aves > Passeriformes > Sylviidae > Cettia > Cettia cetti. Next base: position 45,029 of record VZUI01028406.1, read on the forward strand.
CCAGCTGAAAAGGATGAGACCACCCTACTGAGTTTTTTGTGGTTTGTGTATGCATCTATCCTTTAGAACTACTTTATTTTTGGGTTTGTGCCAAGAGATATACAGGGCATTGAATTGTAGCAAAACAGGTATTTTCTATTTTCTCCTTTTCATTCCTATTGTACTGTATAACAATACAAGCATAACCTGAAGATAAATATGGCCTCTGTTCTCAAGTGAGCCTCAGTGCCCTTCTCATTGCTATTCTCTGGCAAAGAGACATTGATTTACTGGAGGAAGCTGCAGGGACTGCATGGCAGTTTGGGACACTTTCAATAATCAAGATTCTTGGTTTACTTTACTTTCTTGCTTATTTTTCTGCACAAAACCCCAATGGAGTTGAGCAGTGTAAATCTGAGAAATTATCTTGGGTTTAGGCCAGCTGAGATATTTTCAGTCTCTGTTCATCCTTGGATAAAAACCAGTGCAAGCAAGCTAAAAAAGCCAAATATGTCCAAATTCTCAGTAAGCTTTGGGGGAACATCCATAAAATAAGTACTGGCAGGTGGCATTATGAAGTGCTCAAAACAAATGCTTGAGAACATTGTTGTTGAAAAGCAGCCAACAAAAGTATGTCCCCACTCCGCAGAGACTGAGCCAGCTCTCTGGAGCACCCTGTCTCAGATAGCCACAGCATTTTTTCCATTGCCTGGCAATTAGTGGCATTTCCTTGGGGATACTTTCATGTGGAGTTTTTCTCTGCAGAAGGACATTTTGGAAAAGTTCTGGGTTTATGGTAAGAGGAGTTAGGAGATAAGGACAAAGCATTGCCATACCGTTTGGGTTTGGCAGAGAGAGCAGGTCTGGATCCAAGCCTGCACTCCTGGGATTTGGAGGTCCCTGGCCAAGGCACAGGTGGCCTATGAGCAAAGCTGAGTGTGTGGCAGCACTTAGGCGCTGTGTGTCCCTCCGTGCTCCCAGGACTTACCCCTGGCCATCCAAACGGCAGGAATTGCCCTTCAGCCCAGTTGTCACTTTTGATATAGAACAGACCAGCAATCATGATGAAGATCCAAACTGCCAAGTTAATGACATTGAGCACGTTGTTCAGTCCCACAGAGTTCTTCACCCCCATGGCCACAATGATGGTGACAATGACAGCAATGACCAGAGCAAGAAGGTCAGGGTATGACTCCTCTCCTTTCCCTAGGTGAGAAAAAAAGTTTTGTTACTCTCCATCCACAGAATATCCAGGAACTCTGTGGGGAAGTTTTAAACATTTCTCAGACCTTGAAGTTTTGCAGAACTCTTTGGTCTCATTGCAAAAGTGGTCTTCAGAGGCCCATGCTTCCACTAGATAAAGTTGTTTAATTAAGGCAATAAATCTCAATGTCTCAAGACACCGTTCGGACTTTTGGGAGAGCAGCAAGCCAATGACTGTGTCCCAATTTGCATAACATGTATCTGCCAAGTACTCATTAAAAATCAATCAGCCATGAAGTTTTGATGACACAGGTACAGGACAGCTGTCTGGTAGGATTCATGGACTGTTGCTGGAACTGCTGGTCATACAGGACCACCACAGCCCCCAGTCCCTGGCAGTAGAGAAGACACCAGCTTGTGTTCTCTAACAAAACTCTGTGTGTGTCCCAAAGGGGCCGAGCAGGGTGTTTGCAGTGGGTGAAGTGTTTCTGTGCTGCTCTTACCCCCTGACATTCGACTATTTCTGTGCACGTATTCTAAATGCCAGCTCACCCCAAAGGTGCTCAATCTATCGTGCATCCCATCCCTTCCAATCCCGCCTGTGCGCCAGGGCTGCTGAGGCAAAGTACCAGAGCCAGACAGACGGTAAATAATGAATGAAGCCTAATATCCATGTCTGACTTCTGATGAGCTTCCAATTACTTTTGGGGCCCTAATTAATGGAGGTGTCTGTGCCCAGCAGGACGCACCCAGGCCGTTCAGCGTGCCGACGCTGTTGATCATCCAGCGGCTGATGGTGTGGTTGGCCAGCGAGTCGAACATGCTGCTGAGGGCGCTGGCGCCCGCGGCCGTCCCGATCAGGTACTCCAGGATGAGGTTCCAGCCGATGAAGAAGGCCACGAACTCCCCCACGGTCACGTAGCTGTAGGTGTAGGCAGAGCCCGTGGTCTTGGGCACCCGCACGCCGAACTCAGCGTAGCAAACGCCTGCTCGGAAAAACGGGAAGCGGCGTAAGGAAGACCCGGTTGGGAAATGGAAGAAGTAAAACTGCCTTGGTGCCACCTTCCCGGAGGTGATAGGAGGTGTCAGGACTGCAGTCAACGTCTGCAGCACAGAGACATCGCACGGTGACCCTCCTTCCCTGATTTCTTGGCTTAAAAACCAGAAAAATTTCCACTAAAATCAAGTTGTGATGGGTGTTTCTTTTTGAGAAGACACCATTCAAACCAGCCAGACATTTACGTGGGATCCTGGACCAGTGCTGCATAGCCTCATCCCAGAGGAAGATGCCACAAGAAGGCTCACAGAAAGCTACACCTCTCCCTGCCCCAAACTTCCAATCTCCAAACACTCACCCTGCATTACTGCTCTGCAGATCCAGGCATGAGCACTGTCCAGATCATCTTTGCTCTTGTTCATACCCTGGCAGGAGGAGTTTGAAGCCGTCTTACTTAGAGAACATAATTTATTTTAACACTTAAAAAATAATATATTTAAGTCTTCTAAAGAATATTTGCAAAACTAACTGTGCAGAAGAAGAAAAGAAAAGCAAAAAGAAGTATTTAACTGTAAATGTTTGGGAGGAGAATTAATGTGCACTTACTACATCTAGATAATTTTTAATAAAAACCTGACCCTGACACGTTGATGTATTAAAACAACCATTAGCTTTTTCTTATTAAGGAATGGATGTACTTAGCCTCAAATTCCCCAAATATTATTCAGGAAAAGTGCTGGAAGGGTCCTGCATGTTTAACACTGATTAAGCCCCTGCCCCAAAGACCCCAGTAATGTTCATATGGGTGAATTGGTTAAGGCTGTTACTACCATTGAGTAAACACATAATAATTATTGAGCTCTCTATCAACTGATATTCTCTATTTAGAAGATAATAATTGCTTGAAATTTGCAATCAGGTTAGTGTAGAGAGGGGAATGAATAATTTATAAAGATGTTATGTGGTGGCTGCTCTTACTTTAAGTGCTGTTTTTACACTGTACAAACATAGAGTCATTGAATCTCTTCAGCTGAATTTGGTGATGTTTCTTTTCTTGCTTTTGGAGGATTTTTATATTCCATTCACTGTTTAACTTGAATGTGGGTTGCTTTGCAATGGAACTCTTCAGAACTTGATTTCTGCAAAGCAACCCAACAGGAGCCACAAGACATTTCCATCATCCATCCAGCCCTACCGACAGTCATTATTCAAAGCTGATGAAAAATGCATGCACTCGGCAAAGGTACGGCGCTCACAGATAACTACAGGCCTGAATGATTTATGAAACTGGTGCTCTGATGGAGACAAGTATCTAGTTTCTCTCTTTGATGGCCTTAAAACATATATATATACTCTTTCTTGTAGGCAGCTCTTGTTTTAGCCAACGACAAGATAATGATTGAAGAGGATGGCTATTGATACACAATGATAATGCCAAAGCCAAGAAATGAATATGTATAAAATATTGGAGGTTTTGATTATTCTACTAGGATCCCAAAATAGAAGAGCAGTTTTTCACTATGGGTTGGGTACAGCATTAGTTTGAGAATGTCAGCATTAGGTATCAGCACGTATTACACACACATACATATATATAATATATACTAATGTCTGCTGTACTTGCACTGTATTTATTACTACTATTGTTGTTGTTAATGTGGGAGGTTTTTGTTTGGTTTTTCTTTTTAATAATCTAACTGCACAATAAAACTGTGTTACTCAGTTACTTCTTGGCAGCTAAAGTTATTCAGCACCTTGACTCCTGTATCCAGAGGGACACAGCTCTCTCAGTGCTCCAGAGCCAGGCCTGCTCTGGGACATCAGAGAGAGGCTGGGTACATCCTCCCTGTCACAGCTGTTTAATTTGGAGGCAGATTCATCTTCTTCCCCCAATCAAGAGTGTTTTCAATTTCTGAGGGAAACAAGACAACACAGTGTTATCTTGAAAGAGCAAACATTCTACAGAGGACCATTCCTTTTCCTTGAATATCTGCTACACTTGTGCAATTGGTGTGACAGTCATTACACTGGTGTAATTATATAGTTATTGACATTGTTCAGCAGGACATAAACACAGCTGGGTGGTTACGGCCCTTCCAAGATCCCATCCACAGAACAGCCACTGGGCAGCACAACTGGTGGCATGAGGTTTCAGGTGCAAAATAGCTTCTGAGAGGGGCCCTTCAGCTGCTCTGGAGGTAACTCCAAATAATTCATGCTACCATGCAAGAAATCTAGAGGGACCATCTTTCATGGACCCAGAGCAGCCAACTTATTGAGGAAGGCATATTATACTCATCAAGTCACTGAGCCTGTGCATTGCATTTCATGATCACCATGTGCTGATGTATAAAAGGCAGTTCCATAAATAAAGCTCCCACAGAGCAAGGACTCCCATCTCTCCAGCTCCACCCAGGCAGGTGCAGCCCCTCAGCCCAGCCCTCATCCTGCAGCCAGGCAGCACCTTAGGCACGTGCTCAGCTTCCCCATCCCTGTTCCATGGTGCATCCCAACTGCTGCTGATCCTGCATCAGATAAGAGTGTGGCACTGTGCTCCAAACAAGGTTGCTGCTTCAGGAGAGAAGATCACTAAAGGGACAAGAAATGGCTGGTGGAAAAGGCTGTGGAGAGGGTGAAGGGGTTGGGTAGGATGGAAACTGCTGATTTTTGCTCAGAAGGGGTTTTGGATTAACAGGGGTGAACGTGAGGAATGCTGATGGTCACAGCTGATGGCAGGAGCCTACAGTGCACTGGAGACTTTTTGGAGGGAAGCTGGGCAAACATTTTTAGTTGAGAGATGAATGAGAGGCCTTCTAATGAAAGCATAAAAGAGTTTGATTTGGTTTATCAGTTTCATCAATTATAGTGTGTTTGTAAGTACCCTGATAGGATATGTGTTGTTTAAAACTATGGAAGTTATAAGTGGGATTTGTTGAGTAGATGAAATTAGAAAAATCCCTTTCTGAAATAAGGCTTAACAGTGCAAAGAGGCTTCCCAATGGCAGGTCTTTCCTATGGCTGTCTCCCAGGGAAGCCAGATGTCTTTCTGGATGGTTTTGGTTTGTTTTTAGTGGTTTTGTTATTGTTGTTGTTGTTGTTGTTTTTAAATCCAAAACCTTTCTGGGCTCACTTTTGCAAGCAACGGGGTTTGACTTGGTCATCTGTGATGGACAAACAAAAGTTCTTTAAAATCTGTTCATGCACACTTGCCCAAACTCAGTGCCTGGCACACCAGGTGTGACCACGACAGGAGAGCTGAAATCAAGTCCCCAGTGAGTCTAACAGCCTGTCCAGCTCCCGAATTCTTACTTGGTTTTACTTGCCAAAAAAGTGTTGCTGTTGCAAATAACAGCAGCGTTAACAATGAAGCGAGGAAGCAGCCAAGGAGAATATCAAAACACTGCATCCCTCACAAAACACTTACCCAGGGCTACAAAAGCAAGGGGAGATGAAAGCGGAGCGGGAAGCGGTGCAGGCTCCTGTGGGCCAAGGCAGGAGGAGCTCCTGCTGCGGGGCAAGGCTCATGTCTGGGGTGAAAAAAGCCCTTTTGGAGGACAGTGTGTTTTTGTTAGCAGAGACCCGCCCAAACTCCCTTTGCTCTTGGTTTGCATCACGGCCAACAAAACCTTTGCAGAGAACAGAAAGTAGGCAGTGGGAAAGGAGAGAGACAGATGCTATCTACTGCCTTAGATTAAAAACAGGCATTTGGGTCCATTTTTTGTGTTGGGAATTCAATAAGCATTGGATCTCGTTGCAAGCTCTCAGCTCTTGTTGTGGGCTTTGGAGAGAGCCTGAGGCACATCCCTGGGCTGTGCCAGGGTTGTGACTCTGGGCTGCAGGGACATCAGGGGTTCAAACTCCCACTCACTTTGGTGGGATCTCCATGGAGCAGCACTGCAAACTCCAGGGAAAGACCATGATGTGCTTCCACCTCTCTTAAAAAAAATCCAGAGTTTTGAAAAGCTGATCTGGGTCACTTTGCTGTGTTGGCTCTTCCTGTCTACTGTCAAAGCCCTTTGTCATTTGCTCAGGTTTCATTATCCAACCCACAGACAAAGGCTGGATACCAGACTGACACAGCATGCAAAGTCCTCTGAGCAGAGAGAGCAGGAACATCACATCATCGTGTTAGCACTGATCTGGAAAGGACAAATGCCAGCAGTACTGGCTCCATGTAGGAACTGCAGCTCGAGCCATATGCTCAGCTGGGTTCCTACGGAGGAGATAGAAGTCACCATGTTTTCACTAAACTACATAATTTCTCTCTCCCTGCACATTTGTTTGGGTTTATTTTGTTTGTTTGGAAATTCAAAGACTGACCTTGCATGAATGGGAGCCAATGAAATCAACTCCAGAACTAATTGAGGAATTTTTTAACTGTTAGCCATGTCAACAAAAGAACCTGGCCAGGTACTGCCCAAGCCACTGACATCCTTCCTGTTGGAACTGAGTTTGCCACAAGCTCTTGCTCCAGTGCTGTGGCTTGGCCACACTCTTGGCCTGGGACACACTTTGCAAAACTCTCAAATGTCTCAAAAATATTTCCCACAGGCCCCATCCTTGTAGAAGCCATTGGCAGCTCGTGAGGACAATCGTGCTTGGGCTGCTGGCTCCCAGTACAAGGTTTGATCTGATATTTGGGCAACGAGGGATAATGCACCCCACGAGCTGAGTGAGACCTGTGGGAAACAGTTTTTATTTGGTGGGGAAGGCACTGTCTCCTTGTAACTCATGGTGCTGAGTAGGCGTTGTCCACCCAGGAACGGAGAGGATGCAGGACATCCTCAAAATCCCACTCAAAACTCACCGGACAGGATGGATGCGACGGCGGCGATGATGAAGGACACGATGACCCCGGGCCCTGCCATCTCCTTGGCCACCAGGCCAGACACCACGTACATGCCGGTGCCCACGCAGCTCCCCACGCCCAGGGAGATGAGGTCAAGGGTGGTGAGCACCTTGGCCAGGCGGGCGCCCTGGGTGGCCGCAGCCCCGGTGCCCTCCAGCATGGACTCCACGGGCTTGGTGCGCAGCACGCGGGTGCGCAGGGCATGGCCTGCCGCCCCCCAGGGCACCCGCCGCGGGTCCAGCCGGGAGAAGAAGCCACTCATGGTGCTGGGCTGGGCAAAGCTGGGTCACAGACGGGGTCAGCAGTACCCGCTCAGGGTTGTGGCTGCGTCTCCATCCTGCGCTGGCAGCCCTGCAAGAGATGGGAGCAGAGTTTTGACTGAAACAGCAAAGGAAGATGGAAGAGTCAAAAGGGTCCCTCCCAAAGCTGGTTTTTATTGGGCTCTGGTGCTGGCAGAGCTTTGCTTTGACCAGTGCTGCTGCTGAATCTCCTTTCTTTGCCCTCAGTTGTTTTGTACAACAGCAGTGCACTGCTCTCCTTTGTGTTCACACGGGTTTAGCCTCAGTCATTACCACAGTGCTACAGACAGCAGGAACCTGGTGTCCTCCTATTTGTCATTGTGTGGCTTTATTGCTACCAAAAGTGATGATGGCTTCATGTAACTGTGAGGTGCTGGTGGACACTGAAGCACACTGGGCACGACTCCCAGCCTGGCAGCACTGCAGTTCCAGCAGCAGGAATGCTCCTGGTGGCACCGTGTGTCAGCCCACCAGCACCTCCCTCCCTCTCTCCCTCCCTTTCTGCTGTTCTTCAGCAATCTGTGTAATTTTCACAGTACCAGCAGCAGTGACTGACTTCCTGACTTTGAGAAAACCAAGAAGAATTGACAAGCTGCAAGCTAATACAAGGGGACAGGAAAAAATAGTTTATTAAATATGAATTTTTTTACCTGGCAGCTTCTTTCCTGTCAATACAGAAATATTCTTTTATTTTAATTGCCTTGAAGACAAAACAATTATTTTTTTCAACCTTTACATCCAAAACAAATTACACTGTGTCCACAAGGCAGCCTTGTGTTGCTGAAGTTTATTAAATGAAACACATCGTTCATTTCATGTTTTGGTTGATCACTGTTCAAATTGTGCTGATTTTTTACCTCAAGCAACCACAGACTGAAAGGCTGCAGGTTCTAGCTAGGAATAATAATGAGAAATTGTTACTGCTCCTTAGCAAATGTGGATCTTTGGGTTGAGAAAAAACCTGGGTTTGACTTTTCAGGTTGCTCGGGGAGTTAGTTGGTTGTGGGATGGGCTCACAGGTGAGGTCTTACTTTCTGGTTTAAAGGATGGTTTGTGTTGGAATAGGGCAGCTGAGCCTGAGCTTCTCAAGTGCCAGATCTCTGAATCTGTTAGATGCCCCCAAGGATGATGACTCTGCCAATTAATCCCCTGGACAGTGTGCTCCAGTGCTTAACATCCCTTTCCTTGAAGAAATTTTTCATAATATCCAATCTAAACCTTTGCTGGCACAACCTGAGGCCATTTCCTCTTGTCCTGTCACTTGGGAGAAGAGACTGAACTCCCACCTGGTTCCAACATGTTTTCAGTTGTAGAGATCAATAAGGTCCCCTCTGAGCCTCCTTTTCTCCTCAGGGCAATGTGCTCCTGCCCTGGCACTTCCACAGTGGCTCTGCTTTGCCAGGAATGTGTTTTAGCCATGTGGAAAACAACAACTCTAGGAAAAACCACCCCAAATTCATCCTCCTTTTATCCAAAGCATGGCACCTTTGGACTGTGGGCTGGAAAAGAGGTCTTACTGTGCTTCCCACTTCTCATCCTTTATTTAATTCTTGTCCTTGAACTTTGTGGCTTCTCTTAGTTAAGTTCGAAAGACTTGGATTGCTATGCTAGGGTTTGCACCAAATTTACTTAAACTAGTCAAGAAGTTGGGTCTTCAGAGGAGGTAAGATGGTGTGGGATGAAGGCACAAAATCTTCAGGCTGGTCCTTGGTGCCTTCACCAGGTCATGCTCTGGCATGGGAAGACCTGTCCTGTGCTTTAAGGGGGATTGGGACCCCAGTTTTTCATCACTGTGTCTCTGGCTGTCTGATGAAGGCTCTGGGAAGGCTAGCATGTGCTTCTTGCTGGAGGAATTCACATCCATGCTGGAAAAATTAGTGTATTGCTCAAGCAAAAAGAGAGATGACTGATTTGGACAGCCCAGTTCACCCTCAAGACACATCATGGTATAGAAATTACTTTCTCACCAGCATCTCAAAGAACTCCAAGAGGAAGATGTGTCAGTCTTGTCCTGGAATAATCTTAACTGCAAAAATGATGAAAAAAGTCCTTAATTATTTAAAATGTTTTAAATTTAAAGCAGGAACTGACTGGTGTATTAGTGATACACCCAGATTTAGGCTGTTGAGCTGTTCCAGCTGCCTGGGACTGGGCTGTGACCAGGCCCTCCTGCAGGGCACCCCAACAGAGCCCTGCAATTCATGGGGTTTTGTCTTCTCCTATCTCATCAAGGAAAAAACCAACCCTTTCAAAACCTCTGAAATGAAATAACTATATAATTGCTGCTATACTCAATTAAAGCAGTCATTCAAAACTATTCCAGATGTTTAAGCGAGATCAGCATATTGCTGCTCTGTAGCTTGGAAAAGATCCTTTCATCCATTTGTGACACCATGAGAAAATCTGTCATGGATGGCAACCAGAGGCAGCTCACTTCTGCTCTGCTCCACTAACCCTGCCTGTCTAGAAGCAGAAAGTGAGAAGCAAAAGTAATTTTTACTTGTTCTGTTTTGGTTTTTTTAGTCTTCTCTCCTCACCATAAACCCAGGAAGATGAAGGGAGCTGTGGCTCAGAGGGGACAAGCTCAGCTGGGTTTGGAGCTGCTCAGCTCTACACCATCAAGCTGTTGGGGTTGGTTTTCCTTGCTGGCTGGCACTTGCTGCTGCTACCATGTGCTTGTCAGCACCACTGTTTGTACCAAAACACTCCTCTTCATCAGGGTAAATTGACTAAAGATGCAATCAAGCCAGAAGGAGAGGCATAGGTGTTTACAGGCATGGATCTTCCTTAGTGTCTGGGTTGATGCTCAATTATTCTTTATGTAAAACTCTTTCTGCTGGGGAGACGCAGCACAACGCCCCCCCCAGCATCTCCCATCCTCATCACTCCCCATAGCTCCAGAAAATTGTCCCCAAACCACACCTGTGCCTTGGGATAGCTTTTGATTTTCTATTAACGACTCCCCTCTGCCCAGAAGTCTGCAGGGGTATCCATGAGCAAAGATCTTTGTTAAAATCTGCTGGGAGTGCAACAAGGAACAGGATATCGATGTTGGAAAATGGAACAAAGAGAGCTCCTATTGTTGTATTGATGGAAAGCCAGGCAGGGGCACTCATTAAGAGGAAAAGGTTGGGTTTTCCCTGGTTTTCCACAGCTCACAGATTAATTACTGCAGAGGAAAGATTGCTGATGCCTCCAGCAGGTAGATCAGCATGGATCTGACCATGGCATGCAGGATACCAGGGTTTGCTGCAGGGATTTTTAGGGAGAAAGTCCCTTTCTCCTTGCCCAGGGGAGCTGTACTTCAGAAATCTGGGATTGAATCAGATTCCTATCAACCTCTGGGGCAGTGCCTGCCGTGGACCACAGGAATTCTGGTGTTTGTGGTGCAGGAGCACCAGCCCTCAGCACCAGCTGGGACTGTGTGCCGAGCATCACCCCTAGACAAACAGAGCCCCAAAGGCTCAAAGGGATGCTGGAGGTCGCTCGACATGATGGAAGAGGCAATCCCAGAAAGAGAGGAACAACCGCGCTGGGCTGGCTGACCTCCCTGCTGCCCCTTCCCCTTTCTCTTTGACTGTGAGCTTGGTGAGGAGGGTTTGTCTGGAGAGGCACAGGGGCTGGATTTCCTTGCAGCAGGATGAGGGCTGACGTCAGCCGGGCGATGCGGGAGCCGGGCGGCAGCTCCGAGCGCAGGGATGCCGTCTGCCGGGGCTGCTCGTCGCCGAAATGTTTTCATTGCCGCTGCCACTCGATTTGGAGCTTTATGTGCTTGTTTTTACAGTGTTGATCCCCAGCTGGGCTGCCACTGTAAAAGCTGGCTCTGTCTCCATCAGCAGCCCTCCTTAAAGCGATTTAAAAGCCAGGCACAGAGCCGAGAGCGAGGGCTGGTCCCTGCCGATCCCGGCGCCGCTCACGTGGGTCCAGCCTCAGCAATCTGGCCTTGTGCCTTTGCTGGTAATTTTGGGCTTCTCTTATTTTTAATCTTTCCATTTTTACCGCTGCTTGAGCAGTTCAATTGGAGCTGTGGTTAGTTTAAACTACAGTAGTCGATAAATTAAACCACTGATAACACTTCAGGTTTAAGACCAACTTTCTCTGTGCATTAACTAAAAAAAATGGGATATTTACTGTGTGTCTTCATGGCAAAATGGAAGTAGAGAGGTTGAACAACACTTTTCTGTGATACTTCCATCAATGTTATACTGAGTGCTTTGGCAGTGTTTGCTCTGTTGTAAGATGGATAAACATCATTATCGTCTTTTGACAAATAAGCAAAATAAAAAAGGAAATGTTTAATTTGACCAAAGACATAAGGCAAGGGTGCCACATACCCAGAGGCAGCCCCCAGGAATTCCTGAACTTTGTATTCTAGTCTATAGTGCAAGTATTGAAAGAGCATAAATGTGTAATCTAGTGATGTAATTAGCATGTACATAGAGATCACCCTTTCCTCCTCTTTCCAGCCTTCAGGGAGGATACAGTGTGATGCTTTAGCTGCTGCCCTTGCTGGGGAGAGACTGGACTGCCTGGATAACCAGGGAAAAGGCAGAGGGAAGGATGGGGGTGATGTAAGAGCTTCTTTCTGTTATGAGCTGGTGTTTCCCTTTTCCTAAGTAAATAGAAAATCAATATTTGAGCACGGATCTGTGCCCATGCAGGTGAGCAATGAGAAGGTTTTGGTAGCTCAGGGCTCATCTTCCTGCCTGGATGAGGTGGGAGATGAGGTGACACATTCAGAGGTGAAATTGGAGTGTGCCACAGGGAAGGCCAGCAGATCCCTTGATAACTGAGCTGTTCTAAACTTCGCCAGGATTAATTACATGCCAACTTCACAAGCAGCTGGTCCAGGTTCCCTTGGGATCCTCTGGAGCACCAGGCTAGTGAGAACAGCTCTGGGACTGAAAGGAGCAGTATTTCCCTCCTTCCTAAGGGCTGGATGCACATGGAGCATATGCATGGAATCTGAAATGTTCCTTTTGGAAATGCTCACACACATCCTTGCAGGCACATCCCTCCCCTTGGTAAATCCACCTGCCCCAGTCCAATGTCTGGCTTTTTGGTTCTCCTCTTGTTTTGTGCCCTATTTGCATGGGTACCAATCATTCCCATTCCCACAGTGCAGAATAAAGTAGGAACGGGTGCAGAGTATGACAGATACAAGAGTCTGTGTGTGCCAAGCTGTAAATAATGCAATATGCATGAAATGCTTTATTTGGGTTTGCAACAAAGCTATTTAACCACCAAGAGAGAAAAAAAAAGAGAGAAATACAGAGAAAGAGGTGTAATCAATTTGCACATTTGCAAAAAGGTCTCGTTTGTCACTGTTGTCTTGAGAGGGGAAGGTAAAAGCCTTAAAAACTGCAACAATGCAGGGAAATGGCAAATCAATAGATGGGTGAGCTGAGCAGGAGGTGGGGAACCAGGAGCTGTTCTTGGAGCTGTTCTGACAGGCTCTCTCTTGGAGAGTAGTGAAACCAGATGAAATTAGTAAAATTTGTTGCTCCACCAGTAAAATGGAGAAATTCACTGCCTTAGAGAAGTGAATTTGTGGTGGTTAATCTGCCTGGGTTTTCTACAGAAGCAGATGAGAAACAATGCTAAAAATGATTCATGGTCCCCCTAGATATGCCTTGTTGAAGTCAATATTGGTTTTGTACCTGCAGGTGCCCATCTGCAGAAGGACCCTAGAGGCTCTGTGCACTTTCAAATGCTCATTTGTGGGGCTGTGTGATTTTGCATTCCAAGTGCAGGTATAGATACCAACTCTTTGAGCTCAGCCTCCCCCACCTTTCTACAGTCACAAACTGCAGTGATGTCAAACACATGGAACTCCCAAAGGAAGTTTGGGTTCACAGGTCTGGGTGCTCAGGCTTTTAAGAGCCAGTGTACTGACCACTGAGGTTCAGGCATTTTTAAACACCATGGGAGGGGTGTCCAGGAATGCAGATTTGTCTCACACAGACTGGTAGACTCATGGAATGGTTTGGGTTGGAAAGAATCCTAAAGATCACCTTGTTCCAACCCAACCTGCCATGTGCAGGGACACCTTCCATCAGACCAGATTGCCCAGGGCTCCATCCAACCTGGCCTTGCAAAAATGCTGGCACATCCTTCTGCAGCCTTGTTTTTTGGGAGTAGCAGTTCCAGACCCTGAGCTGTCGCGAGAGGAGAAGCATCATCTGATTTTTCTGGAATATAGTGAGTTGCCCATTTGAAATGCAGGGCATGGATTTCTCTAACAGTATGACTGCCAGCACCATCAGTGGGGTGGTTGCAGCCTTGGATTTGTGACTCTGAGCTTTTCCCTGGTTTTGGGTAGTAGGTTGTACTTTCAGTAATTACCACTTTGATGAGATAACACATTTTCTGTACCAAATCACACAGTGAGAGTGGACAAAGGCTGCCTTTGTATCACTGAAACTGTAGACCTGGGCTATCAGAGAGTTTCTTCTAGAATTATACTCCTTTAAAAACTGTCTTTGCTTTAACAACACACAAGAGGAAATCTCTGTAATTACTGGGTGTGTTTTCTTTTTCTTTCCTCAGTGGATCCATACTTTTACATCGCAGAATGAAAGTCATTATGGTTTGCTGCAGGCCAGACAGGAGAGCTTTTTTCATTGGACATAATTCACAGAATGGGTTATTTATTAATGTGTGAGGCTCTCTAAACAAAATGGATTTTTACTTTTGCAAGAGTCTGGCTGATACATCATTATGACAACTTATTTCATTTCTGGGTAGCATTTTGAACCCAGTGATGAAAACACAAATCCTTCAGTAAAGAACTGATCTAACACTAAGGCTTCGTCATCCAAACCAGGAAAATTTCCCCCTGTATATGAAATACAGGACCTGAAAATCCACTGTTTTTATATTTCTACTTTTATTTTGAAGATTGCTGGTTTTATAGAGATTCCTTTATTCCCCACTAAGAAACTGCTGGGCTTTTTCTTCTCAATGCTGACTCTCACTCAGCAGCAGTCTTTCCACCTTTCTGTAATAATTCAGTAGGAGTCTGAACTGGCCTTTTACACAGTAAGAACATCAAGCTTACAAACACCGTTCAGCTCTTGCCGAGTTTCAAATGCATTTATCTTTTGTATGTGCACATGGTCTCATTAATTACTTATCGTGTTCCATCAGCAGTTATACAAATGTAATTGATTATGCCTCGCTGCCCCACTTCCACTCTTTTGGCTATAAGCTAATTAATGCAGGAGAGGATCTCAAACAACTGCTTTCCTCAGAAGAAGCTGGAAAAACACATTCTTCAATCCCAAGCCTACTAAAGGTTCCAGAAGAAGCAGTAGTAGCATATGCAAATCAATGGGAGCTTTTTGCATATGCAAATAGGAGCCTTGAGCTGGGGGAATTTTGGCTGGTTGTAACCTCTCTCCCTAAATTCCTCAACAGAAGCCTCAGGTAGGTTCAATGCACTTCCAAAGAAATGAATAGCAGCTCCTGCTGATTTTATTACATTTTGCTGCTTATTCTTCTTATTCACTAGGACAAAAAACCCTTGCCTTACATGAGTAATTCTGCTGCGTTTCAGCACAACCGATTATATGAGTAATGTGATCACAAGTGGATCAAAGATGATGATTTAGAATAGAGTTCATGTGTTTAGTCATTTATCATCATCAGTCAGGCAAAGGCACTGCAACACCTAAGTGATGTGTAGTGTGAGTAATACCTGGCACTGCAGCAGGAGGGCTTTTTGACGTTTCTCAGTGAGTTACAAACTCACATCTAACACCAAATGAGTCTCTGGGATGGTAGTAGAGAAGCAGAATTAAATGAAGTATGTGTGTTGTTAAAAATGATAATAGCATAAAAGTTAGAGTACTATAATATTCCTGAGCAATGCACACACACTGCCCGAAGATGTCCTTATGTAGCAAGAGAATCAGTGGGAGCCAACATGATTACTTAAAGTAGCTAATTGCATCCTTGCTCTTAGTCTCTCTCGACAGGAAGACCCCAAAACCTCTTTCCCTGAAACTTTTGTCTCCCAGCTACAGTCAGTAGAGTGACCCCACAGTGTGCTGCCCTGCCTGGCAAGCAGATTCCACTGGTGTGCCTGCACAGGAGTAAGAGAAGAGCTACTGAAATATTGTTGATGTAGGTCCTGTTTGTGCCAGAGCTCTCAGCCAAAGGAACTTGACATATTGCTTCTTTCTGTCTTAATTTGCTTCGAGTAGAGCTGGTGACCCCTGTTATTAATTGCACATCTCCCAGTCCCTGTTGCTTCCCAGCTGGTTGTTTAATGAGTGGAGCACACCTGCTGGTGCCCAGGTGTCTTAGGCCAGGCTCTGGAGAATCCAGATGCTTCCCAAGCACATTGCTCTGGGGCTGGAGTGGTGTGAGACCTGTGCCCAGTGCTTCCTGCCTGTATCCACATGGAAGTGAAAGACAGCCAGCAGAGGCAGATGTTTCCTTCACTACCAGACCAGGGTGCCCAAATCCTCCCTGGAGCCACCCTGGCACTGCTGAGCACCATGGGGCTGTGGCTCATGTAGCACAGCTCAACAGGTCCATCATTAAGACCTGGTTGAGTAATGCTCAGGTGTGCATTTAAAGCTAAGTTTTAAGCTACTGCAGGTGGAATGTGCCCAGGTGTTCACAAAGGGGTGTCTCCATCCTCAGCTTTAAAAAACTTCGTTGAGGAAGACTCAGCCCACACTCAGGGAGCTGAGGGTGTGCAGGAGGAACGGAGCAAACCACTAACTGAGCTCATGGTCACCAATAAACAAGAGCCAATGGCTGCTGAGAGGGCTGCCCTGAGCCCACATGTGAGGTTTTATAGATATTTACTAAAGTTTTGACACAGATACAGCCATAGACAGTTGTAGCATGGCAACAGAAGCTCATCTCCCTGTAGGCAGCAAACCACTTTGATCCTGTCCTCTCAAAATTAGGATGTGGTGCTGGAAACACGTGTGCTGCAAAAGCTCTTCTGTTCACATGTCAGGTAGATTTAATTTATGGTATCATGACTTTCAATGAATTATTGATACTGTGACTGTGCAGAGGAACAGAAACAACAGAGTCATGTGCTGTGTGGCTCCACCTCACTGGCTTTGTTTCATAAGTGCCTGGGCTCCACTCTGACAGTTTTATTGTGGGGAAAAAATAGTTTTCTCTTAGAGATGTTCCAGCCTGGTGAAAGCAAGGGATGGGCTGTGGTGGGAGCATAAATGCTGGCCAGAGCACCCAGTCCCCTGAAGATGACTGCATAGTCTGGAAGCAGGACTGCTATTCAATGAGCCAAGAAAACTCAAGAGAATTTCTCTCAATATACAAGAGAAAAATTACTGTTTCCAGTTCTTTCAATTCTGGCATTTTCCTGTTGACAACCACAGCTTAGCTACATCTCATTCCTTGTAAACGAAAAATGTCTTAGGAATCTCTGTGGAGCTGTGTCTGCTCCCATTTACATGTGGGTGGTTTAATGAGTTCAGCAGACTCACCCTGGACTGAGGTGAGGCTCTGGCCCAGGTTTTCATAGGAAGTAGCTGAAAAATGCCTGCTGTATTTCTGGGCTCTGGATAATTTGCATACCTAGATCTACTGTCTCTCACAGGCTGACAAGCTCAGACCCAACCATGGTTTTATATATTACAGAGGGTACAAATCTGGGAGTGATTTGGGGCCTTATTTCTTTTTTAATTAATGTGAGAATCACAAATGCTGCCCCCCTGATAATGCTGTCTTTGTGTGACATGTAGATCTCACTGCCACACACAGCTGAAGGAGTATTTGCTTTGGGGTTTATATTCTTATTTTTAAAATGTCTTAATAATCCAAACAACAATATGTTGCTTCAACATTATGATGATTTTAATAGCTGAGGTGCTCTGAAAGCAAAGTTTTGATTATTTGATTATTTGATTATAAGTCAGTTACAGACTTCTCTGTTATCCTCTTTATTTGCTTGGCTTCATGAAGAGCCCAGGATTGTGTTTATGTTTATGCAAGTTCTTGCCATCCTATTTGCTTGAATATTGCAGGGCTTCAGAGATAAACCATTGATTTAGCCATTAGAAGGTTTTCCTGTTCTCACTGAATTTTCTAGAAAATCTCCTGTTGCCTTCAAGGGAACATGCAAGAAATTTTATTATATGTGCGTGATTTCAGAACGGAGAAAACAGACTGTCTTCAGAAGGAAGTAGTGTCAAATCAGCCTACAAATATATCCTTCAAAATGATTTTGGCTGGAATCCTTTCTGATATGATCCCATCTGAGACTCTGAAGTTAAACAAAGAATGAATTTTCAGCATTTTTGTATAATCCAAAAAAAATTAGAGAAGGATAAGATATGTCTTGACTTGAGAGTCATGAATAACTCCCTGAGGAGAAAGATTTACATTTTAAAATGCTTCCCTTTACTGCAACATGCACAAAGAAAGAGATTCTTTTGGGGGAGAGTTAATTAATGAAGCCAGTTGGAAAACTGGAGGATTCAAAATAGAAGTTGGCCACTCATTTGTTCTGCTCTTGGCATGTGGTTAAAAATCCCACCCACTGGGGGAAGTGTACTTATCTAAGGGGGTGGCTGGGGCACCTGGAAGTAAAGCTGTAACATCTCCGTGCCTTATTTGGGGAATTAAGGATCAAAGGTACCATGAAGTCCTCGAGTCAATTCTGTCTGAGCCTCAGGCCATTAGTTCCCAGGCAATTACTCCTGCAGGGAGCCCAGTGACTCGCTTTGGCTAAGTTGCATATTTTGGGAGGACATCAAATCTTGACATAGGCAGATGGAGAATCCAGCACATTTTCTGATGGCTCCTTCAGCAGGTCATCAGTGCTCCTCTGTTCAAAAATGTGATCCCTCCCTTAAATTTGAATGTTTTGGCTTTAGCATCTCGGCACTAGTTCATGTTGTGCCTCTCTTTGGCAGATGGAGGAATAACTCAGTGCCTGGTAATTTCTTTCTGTAGAGGCTCTAAGATTCAAGGATTCACATCACCTCCCACCCTGCTTTTTAATGAAGTGAATTCTCAGGTGCTGTAATTCCTCCTCTGTAAGGGCCTTTCTCCAGTCCTTGTCAGGCTTTCTCTTTCCTTTCCTTTCCTTTCCTTTTTTTTTCCCTTACTTCCAATTTTGTTGTCATTTTTGTTGATGTCTGCTGTACTCTAGCAGACTGTTTTCAAGGGCTGAGGTAAAATTTCCTTCCTACACCTCCACTTACTGAAGAGCAACTAAACAAGCCTTTTTTTGCCTTGTTCTTGTTCAATGACTCGTCTTATCACAGCTATTGCATCTGTGCTGTCTACTCAGATGTGTACTGCACCTTTGAGTTCATGCCAAGAGGACCCATGTCAAGATTCTTTGTTGACACTATTTACTACTCATCAGTAACTGTTTTGTTGGAAAATTTTACCACCTTTAATAGATGAAAATGGGAAATCAGACCTTGGACCGCTGCAAGACCTCCTAATTCTCTGTTCTCATTCAACAGAGATTCCCCATGGAGCAGTACATTTTAAGAACAGATACTGAGTTTAATTTAAGTAACTTTTTTCTCTAGTGTTGTTTATTGGCTTGTTGGAGGGTTTTTGTTTATTTACAATATGTTTTTCAACTCTGGTAAGTCACATGCCTGAGCAATGTGTACCAATAAAACAAACACATGTAAATATCTTTAGCAATCAGATTTTCGGTCTCATGACAGTTCTTGGGCAGTTAAACAAATGCCTTGGCATGCTAAAATGTTCTTGCCTTCTACTCAGGGACACTGGGAGAATTAATTACTTAATACACTAGATTAAATCAGACGTGGCTCTTTTGAGACAAAAATCACCTCTGGGGTCGGCCAGACCTGGCTTCTCCCTCCTCCCTTGAGCCGGTGCTGCTTTCAGAGCCCTGTGTTAGAGCACCCTCGGCACAGCCTGTGACAGCAGGGCACCGAGTCGTTCTGTACAAACTATCATTTAATAGGCCACAAAACCCTGTCTGCAGAGCAGCTGTGAGAGCAGAGATCAGGCTTTTACACAGCGCCGCTGGAGCGCATCTCGCCGGGCCCGAGGAGGGCAGGCGGCTGCTGCCAGGCAGCCCCAAAATACCCGTGTGGAATCAACAAACAGCACCGAGTCGGGGTGACGTAAAGAGGAAGCCAATTCCATTACCGGCCTCCAAGTCGCAGGGAGTTTTTCAGACGCCGGGGGGGAGGACGGAGCCGTAGCCGGGCCCGCCGTCGGGGTCGCGGCGGGGCCGGGGCTGCCCCGTCGGGGCTTCAGCACCGCGGAGAGCGCCCGCCCGGAGCCGCGGCCGCACACGCGTGACCGACCCCGAGCACCCCGCGACCCCCGAGCACCTGCTCCGGGGATGGCACCTGCTCCGGGGATGGCACCTGCTCCGGGGGTGACACCTGCTCCGGGGGTGGCACCTGCTCCGGGGGTGACACCGGCCCCGAGGGTGACACCGGCCCCGAGGGTGGCACCGGCCCCGAGGGTGGCACCGGCCCCGCGGGTCTCACCCGCCCGCTCCCGCCTCCCTCGCTGTTTCCCTCCTGCTCGGATCCTGTTCTCCTCTTTGCCCCCCTCCCGCAGCGTCCCGACCTTCCCGCGGCGTCTTCCGTGCGGTCACCTGTAGCGAGAGCTGTCGCCTGGCTCAGGCCACCCGGTATCCCTCCTGTCACTCCGTTTTTCCCCGTTTCCAATCAATCCCGCGCCGCCAGCTCCGGCGCCCCCGCCTCCTCCCCGCCGCGGAGCGCCCCGACACTCCATAAACACGGGGCCGCGCCGGGCCGGGGCAGGGGGGTGCTGAAGCGGGCTGGGGTCCCCCGGGGCCGGTGCCCCGTGGCCCGGAGGAGCCGCCGCGCTCCCTTTGCCGAGCGGGGCACAAACCCGGCTCCGTCTGCCAGGCGGGGGGGCCCGCGGCCGCGCTCCCGGCGGGGCGCCGGACAGACCTTCCCCGGGCTGGCCGCTCTCCCCCGCACCCCGAGGGGCTCCGAGGGGCTCCGAGCCGCCCCCCGGCCCCCGTTCCCTCCCCTCCCCGCGGAGCGGGCACTCACCGCCGGCGCGGAGGGCAGCGCCGCGGGCACCT